>CM037642.1:15946907-15980903 GCA_015227895.2 Colaptes auratus
AAGGCTGTCACTGCTATGAGTGATTTGCAAAACAAAAAGAAGACTTACAGTTGTCTTTCTTCCATAAGCAGTGAAGAAGAAAACCCCCAAAACCCTCATAAACAGCTGAATTTTGGTTCTAAGCAGATTTAAAACCACATTTAACATCTGATTCCCAGAAGTTAGATATTCTTCAAATTGGTTTTTGTCTCACTGCAAGAGACACAGAGATCTGTTGGAACAAGTCCAGAGGAAGGCCACAAAGATGATCCAGGGGCTGGAACACCTCTGCTGTGAGGATAAGCTAAAAGAACTGGGATTGTTCAGCCTGGAGAAGAGAAGACTCCAGGGGCACCTTATAACTGCCTTCCAATACTGAAGGGAAGGGAACCTACAGGAAGGCTGGGGAGGGACTTTTACAGGAGTGTCCACCTATAAGAGGAAATGGAACACAGTACTCAAGGTGCAGCCTCACAGTGCTGAGTACAGGGAGATGATCACTTCCCTCCTCCTGCTGGCTGCACTATTGCTGATCCAGGCCAGGATGCTGCTGTCTCTCGTGGTCACCAGATCAGTTATAAATAACATTATGGCCAAATACTTCAGAGATCTCTAAGGAGCACTGTCAAGAGCAGAGCATGCAAAACCACTTGTTGAAGACCATCTCAACAAGCAGACATTAAAGAAGCCTTTCCCAGCAGTGCTGACAGCACAGTGGCTTCTGGTGATCCCGAGGAACTGCTCAGCACACAGAGCTTTGAAAAGCAGGACAGGCTCCAGGACTTCAAACTGGAAACACAGCACAAGTTCTCTTTGGCTGGCACTGCCTGAGGCAGCAGAAAATCTCTGTCAAACCTGCTGTTTGTGGGTTCCCACTACAGTGAATGGGGACTTGTCACAGTGGAGCAGGAACCTCCAGAACTGCAGAAAGGATCTCCACAGAAGCCTACCTTCATCAGTTCCATTCATTATTGACACACAGTGTCCCTCACGAAGAAGGGGGAGGCCTGAAAAATCTCCTTCACCTGTAGTTCAAATAAAAGCTACACTCAGAAATCTTTCTTCAGCCAGCAAGCAAGTTGTATTTTATTTTAACTTTTGGGTTTTCACATTGCAGTTTCACACAGCTGCTTCTCTTCCTGGGCCAGATCCTGACTGCTGCTCGTCACTGTTTCAAGTTCAGGAGCCCAACAAGCATCAGTGGGCACTCTGCTATCCAAGGTCACCAATTTACACTGTCTCTGCACAGTCTCCCCACAGGGGTGGGGGTTTTCAAGCACAAAGACTACTCAGAAATGCCATTATAAGAGGTGAACACAGGTAGAGAAGGGAACCCAGCTTACTTCACTGCAATTCTGTCCAGTAGAAGCACCACAGAGGCCTATGGACACAGACCACAGGATGTTAGGGGCTGGAAGGGACCTCTGGAGATCAAATAGTCCAACCCCCCTGCCAGAGCTGGACCATAGAATCTAGCACTGGTCACACAGGAACACATCCAGATGGGGCTTGAAAGTCACCAGAGAAGGGGACTCCACAATCTCTCTGAGAAGCCTGTTCCAGCACTCTGTGACCCTTAGAGTAGAGGTGGTCTTCCTCATGTTGAGGTGGAACCTCCTGTGCTGTAGTTTACATCCACTGCTCCTTGTCCTATCACTGAGAAGAGGCTGTCCCTTCCTTCCTGACAGCCAGCCCTCAGATATTTATATGCATTCATTAGATCTCCTCTCAGTCTTCTCCTTTCCAGACAAAACAGCCCCAGGGCTCTCAGCCTTTTCCCCTAAGGCAGTGCTCCAGGCCCTTAGTCATTCCTGTAACCCTCCATGGACTCATCTCAGGCCCCTGTCCCTCTTCAGCTGGGGTGCCCAGGGTGCAATATTCCAGGTGGGGCCTCACCAGGGCAGAGCAGAGAGGAAGGAGAGCCTCCCTCTATCTGCTGGACACTCTCTTAATGCACCCTTGCTCTCAGGAATGTCCAAGGGAATGGCATTTTTTCGAGGAGCATGTTAGCTGTCAGAGGTCCTTTACACTACACCCTACATGAGGTAGTGAAGTCCTGGGTTCCCAGAGTCCTCTAAAGGAACAACTGTAGCAGTTCCAGCTGAAATTCCTTGTGTACAAGAACAGCTTGCAGGCAGCAGAGGACACAACACAACACAGTAACAGAATTGTTTCCGTTGGAAAAGACCATCTAAGATCACTGAGTCCAGCCATCAACCTAAGACCACCATGGCCATGTCTACACATTTCTTGAATGACTCCAGGGACAGTGACTCCACCACCTCCACAGGCAACCAATTCCAGTGCCTGACCACTTGTTCTGTAAAGAACTACAGACCTGTCAGTCTGACCTCAGTGCCAGGGAAGGTCATGCAGCAGGTATCTTGAGTGCCATTATGCAGCAAGTGCAGGGCAACCAGGTGATCAGGCCTAGGCAGTATGGGTTCATGAAGGGCAGGTCCTGATGAACCTGATCTCCTTCTACAAGAAGGTGACCTGCTTAGTGGATGAAAGAAAGGCTGTGGATGTTGTTTAGCTGGACTTTAGTGAAGTTTTGACACTGTGTCTCCACAGCATCCTCCTGGAGAAAACTGGCTGCTCATGGCTTGGATGGCTGAAGGAACTGGGCTTGTTTAGCCTGGATAAAAAGAGGTGAGGGGAAAACTTCTTGCTCTCTACAACTCCCTGAAAGGAGGTTACAGCAAGGTGGGTGTTGAACAAGACACAGGAGGAGAAGAAACAGCCTCAGGTTGCACTAGTGGAGAGTCAGGTTAGAGATTGGAAGAAACTTCTTCCCTGAAAGGGTTCTCACACACTGGATCAGGCTCCTCAGGGAGGTAGGTGAATGACCATCCCTGGGGGTGTTTAAAAGATGCAGAGATATGATGCTGAGGGCCATGGTTGAGCACCAGCCTTGGCAGAGTTAGGTAACGGTTGGACTCGATGCCAGAGGTCTTTTCCAACCAAAACAATTCTATGACTCTGTGAAGATGAAGGAGTATGTAGCTTATATAGAAGGGGCCAAGTTTTGCTATAAGACTTCTGGAAAGCAACCCAAAGGACAAGAAGTTGTACCTTATCCAGCAGTTTCTGAGCTTTCTCTCCGGGCAGCAACCGGAGGCCAGCTGTGGCCTTCAGGACCAGAGGAGTAAACTTCCATAGCTCCACAGGAACTTCCTTCTTTGCCACCTCCAGGAGGTCTTTTATTCCCTGGCCACTCTGTGAGCAGAGAAAGAACAAAAAAAGCCAACCCCCCCCAAATCTTAGACACTCTTTAGATGTGCCTTTCTGGAAAGGCAAAAGGGTGATCAGAGGTATGATTCACTGTGAACATGGAACAAAGACAGGTGGCTATCACAGGGGCTTAGAAGAAGGTGAGGGACTCACTGTCTCCTACCCTGTGTTACCTGGTGGGTTTAATGGGGATTGCCCAGATCAAAAATGAACAAGAGGAGTCACTTTTCCAAGCATTGACACAGACCTCTCTGTAACTGAATGCTCTGCTTCCAAAAGATTAAAAAGGGAGCATGACAAATTCTTGGAGGAAAAAAAAAGAGCTTTGGGACCATTAAAACACTGTGAGCTGGGTGCAAGTGTGGATCAGGAAGTCCCTAAATCCCTGTGAGCCAGAAGGTAATGAAACAGGAGAGAAGTCACCTAGTACTTGGCCTGTTTTTCAGACTGTTTTCCTGAGAATCCAGTTCTGGTCAGCTTTAGAAACAAATGGCTCCGCTTCAATTCAACACAGATCTTTGGTTCTCTTCTTCAGCACATCAAAACTCTTGAGGCAGAGAGAGATAGAAACATCCACTGTGGTTAAGTAAAACAGCACTGAGTGGAACTGGATGCATTGTTCCTTGCTCCTCTGCATGTCAACCAACTTTACTGTGGGCTCCTATCATTTGGAGACACTTCCCCAGGCTAAGGCAGTTTAGCAGGATGTGATTTGCAAGGCATATGGAAAGCAGGAGGGTTTGGGGGTACAGAATTTTGCAGGAACAGAAACAAAATTACCTTCTCAACATCATCAGCATATGCAGACAGACCTGGCTTCAGTGCTTTAAATGTCTCATGGGTTAATTTGGGAGTCTCTGTTCAAAAAGAGGATTTCAGGATAAGTAATGGTACCAACCACGCTGCATACACAAACCCAAAACCCTTTCACAAATTACACAGACTCAGAGAATGGTTTGGTTTGGAAGGAACCTTAAAGATTATATAGAATAGAATAGAACAGAACAGAATAGAACAGAACAGAACAGAATAGAACAGAATAGAATAGAGCAGACCAGGTTGGAAGAGACCTTTGAGATCATCGAGTCCAACCTATCATCCAACACCATCGAATCATCTAGTTCCATTTTGTAAACTCCTACCTTGCTTCTCAGCAATACCTTCTGCCCAGATGCTATTAACTTCCCCTTCCCTGCCTACCCAGACCCCATGTACAAAAGAATGGAGAAAGGAGCAGAGGAATGTTAATACCAAAACAATGCAGTCAAGGTCAAGCAGAAGCAAGTTAGTATCTCTTGAGAAGAGGAGGAGAAGAGGAGGAGAAGAGGAGGAGAAGAGGAGGAAGGAGGAGGAGGAAGAGGAGGAGAAGGAAGAGAGAAGAGGAGGGAGAAGAGGAGGAGAAGAGGAGGAGAGGAGGAGGAGAAGAGGAGGAGAAGAGGAGGAGAAGAGGAGGAGAAGAGGGAGGAGAAGAGGAGGAGGGAGAAGAGGAGGAAAGAGGAGGAGAAGAGGAGGGAGAGAGGAGGAGAAGAGGAGGAGAAGGAGGAGGAGAAGAGGAGGAGAAGAGGAGGGGAGAAGAGGAGGAGAGAGGAGGAGAAGAGGAGGAGAAGGGGAGGAGAAGAGGAGGAGAAGAGGAGGAGAAGAGGAGGAGGAGAAGAGGAGGAGAAGGGAGGAGAAGAGCTTAAGTTCTTTATCCCTCGATGGATTGGTGAGAATTATCTTGTTTTCCTTTTTCACACCCAACAGTGATTTATTTACATTTTGCTACTTTTCTGCTCAAGATCTGTGAAAAATTTAAAGGCATAGACTAAAATCACAGAATCATAGAATCTATAGATTTGGAAAAGACCTCAAAGATCATCAAGTCCAAACCTGTCCCAACCCCTCAGGACTACTAAACCATGGCACCAAGTGCCACGTCTAATCCCCTCTTGAACACCTCCGGGATGGTGACTCCACCACCTCCCTGGGCAGCACATTCCAATGCCTAACAACTCTCTCTGTGAAGAACTTTCTCCTCAATGGGCAATTCCAACCCCCCAGCAGGCCATACCTTTTGGTTGCTGTGTAAACTTGAAAATATGGATGCGAGTTCCTGTGCTTCCTGCATCAAACATAATCCCATAGAAGACGGCCAGCCCCGCGGTCAGCGCCGGCTGGCTCAGTTTGTCTCCCCTCCTCTCAACCAATCCTTCTGTTGCTGCCACCAGAGGTTTGGAATCCAAGTGCCATTTGATGTAGGCCACATAAATAGCTATGCATGCCAAAATCCCAACAGCAAAGGAACGCTTTGATATCTTCATGGCTTCCATTTATCGGACGTTTCGGTTCTTCCCTTCAGCCAACGTTCCGTCCTTCACAGGGAGCAGGGGGGTCTCACATCACTCCTGTAGAGCCAGCAGGAAAAGGAAAAGCCAAAAAAAAAGGAAAGGTTTGGCTTTGTAAACCTGCTGAAAGGATGTATGAGTCTGATGGTTATTTGGTAAGGGGCTTAGAGGAGTCAAGTGGACAGGATTTGTGCCTGCAACTCCTTCGGCATCTGCAGTAAGGCTGAGGTATCAGATGCTGACTTCAGTGCTCATCTATCTCAGCTAACCCAGGGAAACCTGCAGTTAAATCATAGAATTGTTTGGGTTGGAAAAGACCTCTAAGATCATCAAGTCCAACCATCAACCCAAGATCATAATGGTTATTAATCCACGTTCCCAGGTGCCACAACAACATGTTTCTTGAGCACTTCCAGGGATGGTGACTCCACCAACTCCCTGGGCAGCCTGTTCCAATGCCTGACCACTCTCTCAGCAAAGAAATTTTTCCTCATATCCAACCTAAACCTCCCCTGGCACAATTTCAGGCCATTTCCTCTTGTTCTGTCATCTGATACTAGGGAGAAGAGACCAACCCCCACCTCACTCCAACCTCCTTTCAGGGAGTATGGAGAGCAATGAGGTCTCCCCTCAGCCTCCTCTTCTCCAGACTAAATAACTGCATTTCCCTCAGCTGCTCCTCACCAGACCTGTTCTCTAGACCCTTCACCAGCTTTGTTGCCCTGCTTACACTTACTCCAGCAGTAGACTCCTGCAGTCTAAGGTCTGGGATTCACCTGCAAAGCACTTGTAAAATCCCACTCTCCCATGTTGCTTGCCCTAACCAGCAAATGCCTCCATGGCTGCTGGATGCCTACAAGACTGCACTCTACCTTCCCAGTGGTTCAGAAGGAATATATCCATCCTCCTTCAGCATGTCTTTGTATTCTACAACTGTTTTTATGACATGAAGCTGCAGAAATCTTCCTCCTCTATTGCTACTGAGGCCTACAAAGGAATAGACTAAGGAGAGCTCAGAGAAACTAAAGTCACTGAGGTGGGAAGTAACCTCAAGAGATCTCTTATCCAACCTCCTGCTCAAAGCACAGACAGCTATGGGGGCACAACATGCTGCACATGGCTGTATCCAACAGCATCTGGAAAACCTTCAGGCATGGAGATCCCACAACCTCTGTGGGCAACCTGAATCATACACAATTATCTTTGTTAGTTCCTGGAGAGTGAAGGAGGTCCCAGAACAAAGACAACTGAAAAATCAATGTTTAAAAGGCATAACAAGATCCAAGGAATTAGAGTGGCCCTCTGGCCCCAGCTCCAGTAACAGGAAAGAAACCACAGCAAAGCACAGTGCAAGAAACTTACAAGCATTCAGATGTCATCATTCAGATGCTTAAAACTCACGCAGCAGTGATTTATGGGGAGCAAATACCACTGTATCTTTCTGCTGTCACTCAGCACCACACCTCTGCATCTTTGAAACACCTCCAGGGATGGAGATTCAACCGCCTCCCTGGGAGCCCCTTCTGGTCTTTGAGAGCCCTTTCAGTCAAGCCCTTTCTTCTAATCTCCAACCTAAATCTCCCCTGGTGCAACCTGAGGCCGTTTCTTCTTGTCCTGTCACTTGTCACTACCGAGAAAAGAGCAACACCCACCTCGCTGCAACCTTTCAGGGAGCTGTAGAGAGCAATGAGTTGCCCTTCAGCCTCTTCTTCTCCAGACTAAGCAACCCCAGGTGCCTCTGCTGCTCCTCACAAGACCTGTTCTCTAGATCCTTCACCAGCTCTCTTCGTTGTCCTTCTCCAGACCTGGATTCTACTTCATGAATTCATTAATCATTCTATGATTCCACCTCATAGAATCAATAAGGTTGGAAAAGACCTCAAAGATCATCAAGTCCAACCTGTCACCCAACCCCTCATGACTACTAAACCATGGCACCAAGTGCCACATCCAATCCCCTCTTGAACACCTCCAGGGATGGTGACTCCACCACCTCCCTGGGCAGCACATTCCAATGGCTAACAACTCTGTGAAGAACTTTCTCCTCACCTCCAGCCTAAACTTCCCCTGGTGCAGCTTGAGACTTCAATGTCTTTCTTTTAAGGAGGACACCAAAACTGAACCCAGGACTCAAGGTGTGGCCTGAGCAGTGCTGAGTGAGTACAGGAGGACAATCGCTGCCCTGGTTCTGCTGGCCATGCTTTTCCTGATCCAGGCAATCAGGGAAATGGCATTAAAAACCAAACAAACCAAACCAAGCCAAACCAAACCAAACCAAACCAAAGAAACAAACCAAAACAAAACCAAACCCCAAACCAACCAAACATAAACCAAACCAAACCAAAGAAACAAACCAAAACCAAACCAAACCAAAGCCCAAACCAACCAAACATAAACCCAAACCAAAGAAACAAACCAAACCAAACCCAACCCCAAACCAACCAAACATAAACCAACCCCAAACCACAAGCCCCTAAAAAAAAAAAACCCAGCCCAAAACCCAACCAAAAACCACACACACAAAAAATTAATAATAATAATAATAATAATAATAATAATAATAACACAAAGCCAAACACCAAAGCAATCAAACAAGCAACAAACAAAACCGAAAAATCTTTGTCTCCTATCAGCTGACACCGAGATGTTGGTGGCACATACAGAGGGCAATTGCTCCAATCCTCCTGGTGCCAGAAGGGCCTCGACTGCAGCTACACGAGAGCTAAAAACACACCACGGGAGGAAGGCAGCAGGAACTGGAGAGCCCTGGGAGAAGGCAGAAATCCCCCCTGCGGGGGGGATGAAGGGGGTCGTCGCAGCAGCAGCCTGCACCCTCTACCCCTATGTTCCCCGAGAGACACAGGGTCAACTCTTCCCTGCCTCTGATGTCCTGCACAGGCGAAGCTCTCCGCCTGCCACAGCCGGGCGTGGGGCAGGTGCTCGCCGCGGCAGACAGCCCAGGCCTGCATGGCTCCGGCACGGCCTCCGGCAGGGCGCGGGCGGCGCGGCGCGGCCCGGCCCGCCTCAACCCACCCCACCCCACGGGCCGCGCGCCCCTCCCACGCGGGACCTCGGCGCCCACCGCCTCCCCGCAGCGCAGCGCGACCACCCCCCCCACACACACACACCCCCACCCCGCACTCACGCCACCGGCGCCGCCATGCTGCAGCCTCCTCGCCGCCCTGCACCGGCTGCCTCGCCCCCTGCGCAGGCGCGGTGCGCTCCCGTCCGCGCTGTCCCCGAGGTCCCCGGACTGTACCTTGGTGTCTGGGGCGAGGGTTGGCCGCGGGAAGCTAGGCTGAAATGTGCTTTAAAGAGTGCAAAACGCCACAAAAGCAGAGAGGGAAACAGTCCCTAAGGTGAGGCAGCGGTGGAGCAGACCAGGGACTGTGCGAGTGGAGAGAGGGGCCCTGGGTTGAAGGAGACCTCTGGAGATCATTGAGCCACGGCAGGTTCACCTAGAGAGGGTCGCGCAGGAACATGCCCAAGCGGGTTTGGAATGCCTGCAGAGATGGAAACTTCACCACCTCTCCGGGCAGCCTCTTCCAGTGCTCTGTCACCCTTAAAGAAGTTTTTCATCATGTTTAGATGGAGCTTCTTACATTTATGTCCTGTCACTGGGAACCACTGAGAAGATACTGGTCCCATCCTTCTGACACCCAGACTAAAGCCACACAGTTCTCAGCCTTTCCTCATCAGGGAGATGTTACACTCCCCTAACCATCTTTACAGCCTTTTGTAGTTCACCAAGTGGTAGGGCAGCAGCAGCCCCCTCTGCATCACTGCTCAGATCAGCCCTGGCAGGAACTTCTAGCCTTCAAGTGTAATCCATGTCTTGCTTGAAGGTCCTTACAAATTTTCATTGGCTTGAGCAGCTGGTGCCATCTCAGCAATTTCACTTGGAAAAGACCTCTATGATCACCGAGTCCAACCTTTGCCCCAAGACTGCTATGGCCACATGTTCCCAAGTACCATGTCCACACATTTCTTGAACACCTCCAGGGACAGTGACTCCACCACCTCCCTGGGCAGCCTGTTCCAAAGCCTGACCACTAATGCTAAACCCAGCGTTAAGGAGTTTGATTCCCAGCTTTGGTGACAAGCACACAGCAGCAAAAAAATGAAGGAAACGGATGAAGAGTGATGTTTGGAAATAGAATGCAGAGCAGAGGTTTAAGCAGTGATGCTGTTGGCTGCTTGCAAGCAGCTTACATCCTCCCTGGGAGCCTGTTCCAGCCTTTGAGAAGCCTTTCAGTGAAGAAGTTTCTTCTGATCTCCAGCCTAAACCTCCCCTGGTGCAACTTGAGGCCACTTCCTCTCATCCTATCACTTGCTGCTGTCGGTTACTGTGCAAATCAAACTCCCTCTCTCTTTTACCCAGATAAATTAAACTGATCTTTCAAACTATTTCTATACTTGTGTTGTTTAATGTTGTTTAATTCTGCCTAAAAGAAATCATGCTATGAATGGGAGGATCCTGCAAAAGAAAACGAAGGCACAAAGACTTAAAAACCTTTAAGATTTATGGCTCCCCCCTGCTCTATTCTATGATTGCAACACAGTCATAGAATGGTTTGGGTTGGAAAGGACCTTAAAGATCATCTAGTTCCAACCCCTCTACCATGGGCAGAGACATTTTCCACTAGATCAGGGTGCTCAAGGCCCCTTCCAACCTGGCCTTCAGCACCTCCACAAAGGGGGCATTCACAGCCTCCATGGGCAGCCAGTATCTCACCACCCTCCCTGGAAAGATTTTCTGCTAATATTCAGTCTACAGGAAGGATGGAGAGAGACTGTTTACAATGACCTGTAGGGATAGGACAAGGGGCAATGGTTTCAAAGTAGAGAAGGGCAGATAGGGACTGGATATTAGGAACAAGTGTTTCACTGTGAGGGCACTGGAACACTGGCACAGATTGCCCAGGGAGGTGGTAGAAGCCTCATCCCTGGAGGTTTTTAAGCCCAGGCTGGATGTGGCTCTGAGCAACCTGCTCTAGTGTGAGGTGTCCCTGCTCACGGCAGTGGGGTTGGAACTAGATGATCCTTGAGGTCCTTTCCAGCCCTGCCAATTCTGTGATTCTATGATTCTAGAGAGCTACTCAGGCTCAAGGACTACTTGTGTCCTTTCTTCAAGACAAAGAGTTTGAGTGATATCAATACTGTTTTCCTCAGTGATAACATGTTTTTTAATCCTAAATGTAGGATGCTCTTGGTACCCATTGCTAAAGGATGCAATTAAAGAGCCAGCAGAACAAGGTGGTCTTTCCCTTTTTCACTGGGAAAGAGAGGACTGCTGGAAGTGAAAAGCAGGTCAGGCCAGCAGAGAGCAGTGTTTTACCAGGAACACCATTTCCCAGGATGGGACAGGAGTGTATTTATTTTCATAGTTGAAATGTCTTGAGGAGAAGGGCTTGGGGGTGTCAGTTGATGAAAAACTTAACATGAGCCAGCAGTGTGCACTAACCGTCCAGAAGGCAACTGTGTGCTGTGCTGCATCAGAAGCAGTGTGACCAGCAGACAAGGGAGGGGATTCTCCCTCTCTACTCTGCTCTTGTGAGACCCTACCTGGAGTATTGCATCCAGTTTTGGTGCCCCCAACACAAGAGGACAAGGAACTGTTGGAGCAAGTCCAGAAGCTGATCAGAGGGCTGTAGCACTTTGCCTATTGGGACAGGCTGTGAGAATTTGGGCTGTTCAGCCTGTAGAAAAGACGACTTCAGGGAGACCTTAAAACAGCCTTCCAGTACAAAAAAAAAAAAACACTACAAAAGGGGGCCTACAATATACTGGAGAGGGACATGTAGTGATAGGATCAGGGAGAAAGGCTTTGAGCTGGAAGAGGGAAGATTTAGAGTGGAGATTAGGAAGAAATTCTTTCCAGTGAGGCTGGTGAGACACTGGAACAGGCTGCCCAGGGAAGATGTGGATGCCCCTTCCCTGGAGGTGTTCAGGGCCAGTGTGGATAGGGCCCTGAATAACCTGATTGGGTGGGAGGCAGGAGGTGTTGGCAGGGGAGTCTGAACTTGATGATTTTTAAGGTCCCTTCCCATCTAAACTATTCCATGATACTATAAATATTCCTAAACAGTGCTACAGTTGGGATTAGAGATTCCAAAGATTGGGAGTTGCATGTTGGGTGGTATTGGTTAGGTTCCCCCCCCCCCTATGAAAAGTATCATTTACATGCATAAGGAACAGGTTTTATTCTGCTCTTAGAGGTGGTATCCACAACCTCTGTGCCTCAGGACAACCTCTGCATTTTTCAGACACCTCCAGGGATGGAGATTCAGCCACCCCCCTGGGCAGCTTGTTCCTGTCTTTGAGAACTTTTTCAGTCAAGAAGTTTCTTCTACTCTCCAACCTACACCTCTCATGGCACAATTTCAGGCCATTTCCTCTCATCCTGTCACTTGTTCCTAGGGAGACAAGACCAACACCCACCTCACTCCAACCTCCTTTCAGGGAGTTAGAGAGGGTGAAGAGATCTTTCTTCAGCCTCCTTTCTCCAGGCTAAACAACCCCAGTTTATTCAGCTGCTCCTCACAAAGCTGTTCTCCAGACCCTTTACCCTTCTCCGGACATGCTTCAGCACCTCAATGTCAGTCTTGTAGTGAGGGTCCCAAATCTGAACCCAATCCTCAAGCTGTGGCTTCACCAGTGCCGAGTACAGTGGACACATCCTTCCCTCCCTCTGCTGGCCACACTTTCTCTGATCCAGGCCAGGATGCTGTTGGCCTTGGCCATGGCCACTTGGGCACACATTGGCTCATGCTCATCACCCTCTTGATCAGCACTCCCAGGTCTCTCTCTGCTGAGCAGCTTTCCAGCCCTCTGCCCCAAGCTTGGATCATTCAAGGGGTTGTTGTGACCCAAGTGCAGGACTGTTGTTGAAGAGGTTATTAAATTCATTAACATGAAATATGAAAATATCATGTTTATTATCAAATTATTAATAAACGATGAATCAACAACTTACATACATGTTCTAGTGCACGTTCGTGAAATACATTCCATAAGTGGCTTAGTGTTATGATTAGAACTTAAACTATCTACAGACTATTTATATATTTTATATAATGAGGGGTGCAGTTCCGCCGCTTGGCCACCAGACGGCGACTCGGCGGGACGCGGGCGGCTTCTGGCGCTATACAGCAATATCGCAATCTCTATGCGTCAGCGATTCCTCTGCTACACGCGGGTACTTTGAACTGAGTGCTAGTGGATGGAAAGCAGGTGGGAGATACTCTGTAGCTGTTGTTTGCAGCAAGGTGGGGGTCCAGCAGACTACTGTCGCTGGACTGGCTCCTAGTCGAGTTGGGTTACTGCCTCCTCTCTCTGCGGCAGTGGAGAGGTAACAATGGAACCTGGGCTTAGCTCAGAAGCAGGCTCCCTTCAGGATTCGGTCGATTCCCTCCAGACAACAGGAATCAGTCCTGGTCAGGGTCGGCCCCGGGAGTCGGCTCACACGACAGCAAACAATAGCTATGGGGTCGGCCCCGTGGCGACGAGTCTCGGGGCTGATGTAAATAGCCTCGGAGAGAGAATGTGGCTGCGCTGAGCTGCGGCTCCTCGGTTACTGGGCTTCAAGGAACAGCAGGACGCTCGGAATGGTCCCGGGTTCGGTGCAGTATAGGCACGAACAGTGCTTCAGTCTTCCCTGAGGTTACAGGGCTCAGAGCAGCACACGTGGCAGCTCCTCTCCCGCTACGGCGGGGCTAGGCATATGTGGACTTGGCCTCTATCGAGTCCCTTCTCCCTGCCAGCTGGGCAGAGCTTACCCTCGGGGGCTGGTCCAGTCCTCCGGTGTCACGGTGGGCTCTCCCGGTTGGTACGACTGGCTGTAACAGCGCTGGCTTCTCAGGCTCAGTGATGCTCCTTCCTCACAAGTGCTTCTCACGATGCAGAGGCTTCAGTATGCATGCAAGTATGACAGAAGCTACCAACAATAAGCTCAATGGCAGAGGCTATGGCTCAAGAGTTGTTCTCTCTAGCAAGTACAGAGACAAAGTAAAAGAGGGGGCAACTTGTTTACAACTGGGGTAATACTTATAGATTCCTTGAGGCTGGGTTTGACCAATGGGCACTCTCATAAACAACTGGCCTCAGCCTAGAGAAAGCATGAAGCTAGAATTATGCCATGCTTGGTATTTGCACAAGCACTGCATGCCTGAGTGCGTGCTAGCTGGCTAATGCCTTGGCTTTTGTCTTCCTCCTAAAGGAGGGGAAACTTGTCCACATCTAGTGGATGAGATCTAGTATCTGGGTAGAATGTGCCTTCACCACAAGGACCCAGCACTTTGCTTTGCTTGATCTCATACACTTGGTCTTAGCCCATCACAGGTCTCTCTGCAGAGCCTTCCCACCCTCCAGCAGATCAGCATTCCCTCCCAACTTGGTGTCATCTGCAAACTTAGTGAGGGTGTCATCAATCTCCTTGTCCAGGTCACTGATAAAGATATTAAAGAGAACTGGCCCCAGTACTGAGCCCTGGGGGCCACCACTTGCGACCAATGTCTGCGACCAGGAAAGCAAACAGCAACTAAACCTACAGCTCAAATTTCTATCCAAGATCCATTTCCCTCCTTCATCTCAAAGAACAAAATTACAATAGTGCTGACCTTTTGCAGCAAAATGGGATTTTCATTGAACTGTGGACATTAAGCTTGTTTCCTTACAGATCTGAGTCCTACAGCCTCTTTATCTCCCTGCTGCAAAGCACACACCTGGAGCCTTGGCTCTGATATTCTCTCCCCATGTCCTCCCTGCATCCCTGAGCAGGATGGGTAGCTCTGCAGTCCATCACTTGTCTGAAACCCCACAGGGCATCTGATGCTCTCCACTGTGTTTTGTTATTCCTGTGGCTTCTCTGGAGCTGCATTTGGTTTTGGTCAGAGGGCTGTGGTCAAATGCTAGATAAATGATGAGCTGCCGTTCCCCTTCCAATGGAGAAAACATTTCTCCCTCTGCTCCGGATGCCCACCAGTGTTTGGCAAACCTGTCGAAATTAAATGTGAGACATGCATATTTTCTGGCAGTTGTGGCTGGAACTAGTGACTGCTTCAAGTTTTAGAGGGGCAGCCGGTGGGCAAAACAATAGCATAAGCATCCTCCTCTTCTGAGGAAGTGAGGATGAAAGCACAACATTTAGCATACCAACCTGGAGGCCCTCCACTGGCTGCTTTGGTTTCCTGCACTGTCTTTGCTTCTCTAATGAATCTCCAAACCATTTCTGTTGTCTGAAATGAAGGCATAGTCCCTGGAGATATTCGAGGTGAGGCTTGACAGGGCTCTGGGCAACCTGATCTAGTTGAGGATGTCCCTGCTGATGCCCCCCCTGCAGAGGGGGCTGGACTAGATGGCCAAAACAAAAGAGTTCCCCACAGGCAGCAGACGTTGCTTGTGATAGGGACTGCAGAGCTAGAGTTGATCTGCAGAGGCCAGCTCGGGAAAGGTGCTGGCTGCCCTTCTGCAGTCAATGTGGGGAAGCCCTTCTTGTGGGCAGTTCAGCTGTTTGAAGAGCACAGCATCTTCGAGGGATGGGGGAATCACAGTACATGAGAGGTTGGAAGGGACCTCCAGAGATCGAGTCCAACCCCCCTGACAAAGCAGGATCACCCAGGGTAGTCTGCACGGGAATGCATCCAGGTGGGGTTTGAAAGTCCCCAGAGAAGGAGACTCCACAGCCTCTCTGGGCAGCCTGCTCCAGGGCTCTGTCACCCTCACTGTAAAGAAGTTTCTCCTCATGTTGAGGTGAAACTGTCTATGTTCAAGCTTGAACCTGTTTCTTGTCTTATTAGTGCACACCACCAAAAGAGCTTGGCCCCCTCCACTTGACACCCACCCCTCAGATATTGATAGGCATTGATCAGATCCCCTCTCAGCATTCTCTTCTCCAGACTGAACAGCCCCAGGGCTCTCAGTCTCTCTTCACAGGGGAGATGTTCAAGCCCCCTAATCATCCTCATTGCTCTGTGTTGAACTCTCTCCAGCAGGTCTCTGTCTCTCTTGAACTGGGGAGCCCAAAACTGGACACAGTATTCCAGGTGTGATGTCACTAGGGCAGAGCAGAGGGGGAGAAGAACCTGCTTAGACCTGCTGGAGACACTTCTCTTGATGTCCCCCAGGATACCCCAGGCTGTCTTGGCCACAAGGGCACATTGCTGTCCCATGGAGCTGCTTTCCATCGGGGCAGACCCTAACCTGTACTGGTGCTAAACCTTCCCTCGTGTCCCCAGCGTAAAGGGGAAAGAAAAACACTTCTGGGTCGACCTGGCCATCAGCCCATCTGCCTGCCTTCCATAGAAGCCACTTCACCTCTAGCTTGTCCCCATGAATAACGATTGGGGGGCGGTGGTGATGTTGAATTTACCAAGCAGAGGGATCGGCCCTTCCAGCCTCCTATTCATTACTCCAATTAACAATCAGTTGCCTGAAAAATGGGCCAATCTGTTTCTTGGGGAGCTGCTTAGAAAATTCAGCAGGCAAGCCAATTAGCATACCAGCCCTCACCATCTAGGGAGTTTAATTTAGCTATCTATCTGCTCGATCTGAGCGCTGAAATCATTGTCGCTTGCTTAGGGAGCATCCAACGTTTGGTAAATAGCTGCAATCCCCCCGAGGCCCATATGCTGCTGAGATTCTCTGTGTCCTCCTGAGCCCCGGGCAGAGGCAAGAAGGCAACAAACTGTTTTGTCCCACACATGGCCCCTGTCTTTTGCTGGCGGGACACGGCAGCTGGAGGCAGGCAGAACAAACCTTTGCCACCCGGGGTGGGCGGGATAGCTTCCCTCTGAAATAGTTGCACACTTGAGCAAGCCCATTGTCTGCCCCCCCCTCTAAAAAAAAAAGGCATTTCAACCGCCTCTTACCAGGCAGCCACCCCGGGCACACACACAAAACCAGCCCTCAGAGGACAACCTGTCTGCGCAAGGCATTGTGTGGGGGCAATTAGTTTGCAAATTGCCCATTTGCACATCCGTGCATGAATTAGTTGCATTGCTCCCGCAGGATTTCTTCTCCTTATCATTGCTAGGAAGGCCAAAAAAAAAAAGGCCATGAATAAATTAGGTGATTTGGCCAAACGCCTTCCCCCCCCAGCCCCCCACCCCCCGCGCTGTTCTCGCCTCTGCCTGGGGAGAGAGGACAGGCAAGGGGTGGGATCCCTGGAAGGGGAAAAAAAAAGAGAGTGGTTCCCAGGGGTGTTATCTCTGCCTGTTTTTAAGCCTGGGAGGGGTTGATGAGGGTGTAATGGTGGCATGTGTTGTGCAAGGGGTTTTGTTGGGGGGGTTGGGGGGTTGTATTTTTTTTTTTCCTCATTTAGTACTTCCTGGTGAGAGAAAAAATAACGTGAGGTAAAAAATAATATGACAGCTGTCAGCTTGTGCTGACCCGACCGGTGCACATGCTCGGTGCTTGAGGATGTGACCCCAATCCTGGCAACTAAACTGCTCCTTCATTTCTGGAGAGCTCCCACGGTGGGATTTCAACAGCCAGAGAAGTACCAGGGCCCCCGAATTTCCAGCCCGATTTAACGACAGCAGTTTTATTCTGGCCTGAGCTTGCTGGAGCTGGTGGGGGGTTGTATTGGATGGGAGTCTAACTGGATGGACAGTCCTGCTCAGTCATCACACCACATTTAGTTTTGCAGTCCAAAAACCTCAAACTGTAGCTCACTGCTACCTGAGCAGCAGCAAAATAGAGAAGAGATGTGGCTCCCTCTGTCATACTTGGGCATTTTGGCCAGACAGCTCAACCAACCTGTACAGCTCAAGGAAAGTGGTTGTGCTCTCCCCACCTTTGATAGTCTCTGCAGGTGTCTAAGGGTTCAGTTATCCAGATTTGAACCTGCTGATGTTTCTCCACCAGCATGAGGAGGGAGAGGAGCCCCCCCTGCTTAGCTATTTACCTTACATGCCTTGCAGACCTCAATACTCACAGTACCACAGTACATTAGAGGTTGGAAGGCACCTCAGAGATCATCCAGTCCAACCCCCCTGCTGAAGCAGGAGCACTTAGGGTAGTCTGCACAGGGATGCATCCAGGTGGGGTCTTGAAAGTATTCAGCTCCTTAATTCATATTCAAAAGAACATTCAGATCCTAGATACAGCTCCTGCTATAGCATCAACTACAGGACCACTGTATTCCAGGCAAGAGGTCCCTTGGCAGTCCAAAGGCTACCTCCAGGGCTGTGAAAAGCCAGTTGTGGTCAGGAGGTGTGAATGTGCTACATGGACATCTGCATTTATGGAATCATAGGATCGTTTTGGTTGAAGAGATCTCTAAGTTCATCAAGTCCAACCTTCAACCCAAGGCCACCATGGCCATTAAACCATGCCCCAGAGTGCCATGGCCACACACTTCTTGAACACCTTCAGAGGCAGTGGCAGCACCACCACCACCACCTCCCTGGGCAAACCTATCCCTTCTTCTGGGGTGTCTCAGAGCCTGCTGTTGTAGGTGCCCTGTAGGACATTTTTTATCTTCAAGTGGCTGATCAGTGTATACAAAGCAAGCTTACTGCTCTGCAAATATCTTTGGCAGCTGCAGGGACTTAGAACAACAGTGCTGTACCAAAAGTTTGCTGTGGAATGACTTGACACAGTGGCTGATCTTAATGAAGGTCTGTGCATTTGCACTAGGTCAGCCACTGCCTTCTTGTCCAGCCTGGCTCTGATGGCTTGTTCTCTGACACATAATTCCATTGCAGCAAGTCTTCCTTCACTGCATTTTTTGTTCACAGAATGAATGCTAACAATGTTAAGCAGCTGAGATGGTTCTGCTTTGCTCTCCTGAGAGGAGGCAGAGGGGAGACCTCATTGCTCTCTGCAGCTCCCTTAAAGGAGTTTGGAGCCAGGTTGGACAGAACTGGAGGAGGTGGCCTGGAATTGCCCTGGGGAGGCTTAGATTGGATATTAGGAGCAATTTCTTTCCTGCAAGAGTGGTCAGGCATTGGAACAAGCTGCCCAGGTGGAGTCATCATCCCTGGAGGTGTTCAAGAAATGAGTGGACATGGCACTTGGGGGCATGGTTCAGTGGTCAGGGTGGTGGGTTGAAAGTTGGACTCAGTGAACTTAGAGGACTTTTCCAACCAAAATAATTCTATGATTCTATAAGACCTCACCACCCTGCTTCACCTTCCCACAGCAGCTCCTGCTCCACCCCACCACTCTCCATCTTCCTAAAGGGGCTCCTGCTCCACCCCCTCCCACTGTCCTTCACATTCCCAAAGCAGTTCCTGCTCCCTCTACACCATCCTCCAGCCTGCCTAAACAGCTTCTGCTCTGCCACCACCATTTTCACAGGCATCCCAGAGGCAGGGGCAAGACCTTCAACCAGCCAAGATACCACCCAGAGGAGCTCAGCCCCGGTGAGGATCCCCAGCCAGCACCTGTGGATGATATTGGGGTAGCCATCAGTTATTGCCCTAACAACCGGGGGGCCAGCAGGCCCCCCGGCCTTTGTTGTCACCACCACCATCACCCAGTGTGCACCAGGGGCACTCACCTGAGATCAGAGGAGGATCCTCCAGCCCAGAAGGGCTCAGCTTAGAGCTTCTGCCTTTCCTGGAGGGGATTATAAAGAGGAGTGGGTGGGGAGGGCCAAGTGGCTACACCTGGGATGGGAGGAGACTGCAACAGGCACAGGTGCTCTGGGATTTGAGGGGAAAAAGGGGGCAAATGGGGCAGGTGGGATGGAAAAGGGGAGGTGGTGGTGAAAGAAGGGGATTGAAAAATAAGTTCATTTTCCATAAATCTTTCCTAAGAGAAAAGAGAAGAGAAGAGAAGAGAAGAGAAGAGAAGAGAAGAGAAGAGAAGAGAAGAGAAGAGAAGAGAAGAGAAGAGAAGAGAAGAGAAGAGAAGAGAAGAGAAGAGAGGAGAGAAGTGGTATTTCTGCAGGTGATTAAATTTGCCTGCATATCTGACCTGACCCTGTGCTATTTAGGGCTCATTGTTGAATCCTCTGCAAATGTGATGAAACCCCAGTAACATTTAATGCTTTTTTTGCAGCCTGGTGGTTAACCAAACTCCACTGGGCTGAGGAAAGGCTGATGTTGATTTGGGGATTTAGCAGCCAAACAGATTGAAAAGTGGTCAATATGGACACAGCCAGCATTTTATAACACTCATTTCTTTCTAACCCTGAAAGAAATCAAATTATTTTGAGAAGCCCTGGGATTGTTTTATCCACGTGCTTGCATTCTTTGAGCCAACTTCTGCTCTGGTGGGAAAGGATCATTTGCCTTTCCTGACCCCCTGAAAAGCAGAACTTTCACTGGTGCTGTGCAAGCTCCCCCAGATTCTTTACAAATGGAGCTGTCCATCAGTGTTGGGGAATTTCCCCTTGGACAGTTAAGGAGCTGGTAGCTCCCTGAAGCTGTCATCAGGAGGTGTGAGCACCTCTTCTTTCCGTGTATAAAAGTGAGGAATTAGCATTGACTGAACATAAACGATGGCATTTCACAGAGAGATTGAAGAAATTAAAGTGCAAAATATATGCTAAATTTTCTATTTAGTGCAATAGAAACTTAGATACAATGTCAAGTCGTTTGAGTCCAGTGAAGGGCCAAAGAGTGGCCAAAAAGCTGGTGAAGGAGGAAAGGCGGAGAACAGGCGGAGCTGTGGGAACTGGGGGTGTTTATCCTGGAGAGGGAGAGGGTAAGGGGAGACCTTCTCCCTGCCTGCAGCCCCCTGAAAGGAGGTTGGAGTGAGGTGGAGGTTGGTCTCTTCTCCCTGGGGAACAAGTGACAAGGTGAGAGGAAAGGTCCTCAAGTTGCACCAGGGGAGGTTTAGGTTGGAGATTAGAAGAAACTTCATCCCTGACAGGGGTTCTCAAAGGCTGGAACAGGCTCCCGGGGAGGTGCTTGAGTCTCCATCCCTGGAGGAGTTCCAGAGAGGTGCTGAGGGCCATGGTTTAGCATCAGTCTTGGCAGAGTTAGAGAATGGTTGGACCTGATGACCTTTAGGTCTTTTCTAACCAAAATGATCCTATGATTCATTTTCAGTGCTGTCTTTATACTCCTGTATGGGTGCTTGCCATTTCCTGTGTGCCAGCCAATAACCATTGGTGCAGCTGCTCCTGCAGTTTCAAGCAGTTAGTGATAGGACTAGGGGGAATGGAACAAATACAGAAGTGGGTACATTGAAACTGGATGTTAGGAAGAAGTTCTTCCCCATGAGGGTGGTGAGACACTGGCAGAGGTTGCCCAGGGAGGTGGTAGAAGCCTCATCCCTGGAGGTTTTTAAGGCCAGGCTGGATGTGCTGTGAGCAACCTGCTGTAGTGTGAGGTGTCCCTGCCCATGGCAGGGAGTTTGGAACTGGATGATCCTTGAGGTCCCTTCCAACCCTGACAATTCTATGATTCTATGTGATCCTGTCTCTCATCCTATTGATGGTTCTAAGATTTGAGAAGCTCAGGCTGTGCATGGGGTAATGAAGGGCCAGAATGTAGAATAGAATAGAATTAACCAGGTTGGAAAAGACCTTTGAGATCATCAAATCCAACCTATCACCCAACACCATCTAATCATGGCACCAAGCACCCCATCCAGTCTCTTCCTAAACACCTCTAGTGATGGTGACTCCACCAGCAGCAGCACATTCCCATGGCCAATTCTCTTTCTGTGGAGAATTTCTTCCTAACATCCAGCCTAATCCTCCCCTGGTGCAGCTTCAGACTGTGTCCTCTTGCTGTGTCACAGACTGCCTGGGAGAAGAGACCAACCCCCACCTGGCTACAACCTCCCTTCAGGGAGTTGTAGAGAGCAAGAAGGTCTCCCCTAAGCCTCCTCTTCTCCAGGCTAAGCAACCCCAGCTCCCTCAGCCTCTCCTCCCAGGGCTGTGCTCCAGACCCCTCCCCAGCTTTGTTGCCCTTCTCTGGACACCTTCCAGCAGCTCAACATCTTTCCTAACCTGAGGAGCCCAGAACCGGACACAGGACTCAAGGTGTGCCCTAACCAGTGCTGAACTGGTAACACAGGGTCACCACTTGGTAACACAAACTACTTCCCCTACACCAGGACACAGCTCTCCTGGTAGAGGCCACAGTTCTTTGGTCACCATTTTGGTCCCAGTGCCTGGAGGAGGGCTGGGTAGCTGCTGCACTTTATTAAAGACAGGCAACAGAAGCAATAATCGGCTAAAAGGATCATTCATTGTCGAATGATTATGGAGCTGCATTATGTGATTTCATATCTTTGCCTTCAAAAATCTCTGGATTTCAACCCAGCTTGTGGTTTTACTCTGTGCCATTAACACTTTGGTATTACCCAGGAGTGTATTTCACAAGGCAGATTTCAGGGGAATATGGATTATGTTATTAAGAAAATAAATAATGATTTCTCAAGTTGGCCCCGGCCCTGCTGGTGGTAATGGTGAAATTGTTTGTCCTTAAGCTACAGCAGAGGATTGGATTCTTAAAAACCAGAAACAGGGGGTGAGGGTGGGGGGGGGAAATGCTTTTAGAGTGATTTCTTTACAATAAAAACATGATAGTCTTAAAGCTAACTGATAATCTTTGTCAGTCCGTTCCACGTGAAGCAGGGGCGAGGCCAGATTCCCAGCTGATCTAAGTCACCATAGTCCCATTAGCTCACAAAGCTGGGTCAGTCCAGCTGAAGATCCAGCCCCATGACTTTGAAAGAATCATCATCTTTGCTGGCAAACCCAGGGAAAAGACTATAACAGGATTTAGTGAGGGCATATAATATTAGACAGCAAATAAGATGGGCTGGAGACCAAACAGGACAGCTGCTTCATTGGTCATTTACTGAGGTCTTTATCATCATCATCATCATCATCATCATCATCATCACTATTATTATTGGAATATGCACCAATGTAGGCAAATTACCTGACAGAGCTGCTCAGAGCTGTTAACCTTTCACAGGGCTACTCAGTGACTAGCAATGTAGTGGAGTTAAACTCACACAGAGTACACCTTTAATAAGAGAACTCCTGAGTTAATCTCCTTTAGAAGGCTGTGTGGCATCACTAGCTATAATCTAACCCTGCCAGTTTATTGTAGATGCACCTAGGGGCAGACAACATTCTTTGGGAGAATTAGGTGGGGGTTTCTCTCATTAGGCACACTAAGAGCTTTCCACTGAATACCACCAAATTTCCATGAAAATCTGATTGATTTTCACTGGCAGCTTGCAAAGTTTACTCAGCTTATAGAAGGGGATCTTAAGAATTGTCTCCCAAGAGTCATCTTGTAGCTACCCTGCACAAGAAGAACACCAAAATGTTGGAGCAGGTCCAGAGGAGGCCACAAAGATGATCAGAGGGCTGGAGCACCTCCCCTGTGGGGACAGGCTGTGAAAGTTGGGGCTGTTCAACCTGGAGAAGAGGAGGCTCTGGGGAGACCTTAGAGCAGCCTTCCAGTACCTGAAGGGAGCCTACAAGCAAGCAGGAGAGGAACTTGGACAAGGGCTTGTAGTGATAGGATGAGGGGGAATGGATTAAAACTGGAAGAGGGGAGATTTAGACTGGATATTAGAAGAAATTCTTTCCAGTGAGGGTGGTGAGATGCTGGAACAGGTTGTACAGGAAGGCTGTGGGTGACCCATCTCTGGAGGTGTTCAAGGCCAGGTTGGACAGGGCCTTGAGCAACCTGGTCTGGTGGAAGGTGTCCCTGCCCATGGCAGGGAGGTTGGGACTAGATTTCCTTTCAGGTCCCTTCCAACCCAAAGCACTCTATGATTCTATGAATTGTGCAGGTGAGGTTCTCTCCAGTGAACTGCTGGGAAATGAAAGCACTTTGCCTTTGGAACAGGCAGGTGCAGGATGCATGTGGAGAAGGAAATGCTGAAGCAGATGAGGTACCTGCTGTATGTGGACCTATATCCAGCCAATGGCCTGGTGATTGAAGCATCCACCCATCTCCATTCCTCACTTTACCTGTGAGACCTCATTGCCAGGTGTCCTGGGAAAATGTGTGGCTGCTTGGGCTGACTGTTGACCAGCTGCTTAGAAGCTGTTTAAGGTTTGCAGGTTGCATGTAGACACCTAACATCTGAGCCCCAGGCAGCTAAAGCCTGTATTGGAACTACTCTTTAACCTTTGTGCCTCCCCTCCTTTGGGGTGCACAGTGCTCTGTTTATCTGCCCTTGCATGTCAAGGCTTAGCAGACGCTCCAGGAAAAGGACCTTCTCTTGCTTCTCTTGCTGATCATAAGTAACTGGAGACCAGAGTAACCATAGCAAGAGGAGTTGTGACAGCACTGCTGGCAGCAGCATGCATCTGCCAAGGAAGTGACCCCTCATTATGCCACATTCTGTGCCCTTCTGGGCCATCCAGAAATGCATGGGCAGCAGGGATGTTGGGGTGATGGGTGTCTGTCCTCTGTCCTGGAGGGCAGGTGCTGACCGGTGCCAGCTGCCTCGCGTTCGTCGCAAGGTGGATGAGGGAAATCAGGTCACAGCAGAGAGGTTGCAGCTTTGCCATCTGCAGAAGAGTTTGAGAAACTCTGACATGCCAGGTCAGTGGCAGATGTCCAAGGCACTGGGAGTAATGGAGACTCTCATCTCTCCTTGGTTGTGAGTGACAAGAGGACTCTGCTGGCAGATGATGTCTTGCCTGCACTCGGCTCGGGCTGCAAACCAGTGTTGGCCTTGGTGCTCCCCAGCTACTGTATGACTGGAATGTTTGTCTCAACAGAAAGCTTTATGGAGATCACAGCTGAGAGGTGATTCTGGGCCAAACTCTGAAGCACAGTAAATGGAACAAGCTGGTGCATCCCCATTGGCTACCATGGCTTAGGCATGGCCAGGAAGGAGAAACAAGTTGGAAGACAACAGATTGTTTAGTACTATAAGCTCTTTGATGGCTGTGTCATGAAAAATGGTCTCTGCTCCAAGGTGCAGGTACACAGGACAGACCTCACAGGGGTGTTCTCTCCCATCCCTGGAGGTTTTTAAGGCCAGGCTGGATGTGGCTCTGAGCAACCTGATCTAGTGTGAGGTGTCCCTGTCCATGGCAGGGGGGTCAGAACTTGAGGTCCCTTCCAACCCTAACAATTGTATGAGTCTATGATTCCTAGAGAAGTGTTGTCCAAGGGCTCACTGAGAGCTCCTGGCCAAGCTGGAAAACAAATTTAAGCCTCTCAAGTGCTTGAGACAAGTTGCCTCCACCTTCCCTTTCTAACCAGCTCATCTCAGGTCCTGCATACCACTGGGCTTGGGTAGCCACCCAGCCCTGGTGTGGTGGGTTGAAATCCCACACACACACACACACACCCCCTATTAACTTTGCCAGACCAGCTCAGGTGGAAGCAAATGAAAGCTGTGTTTACAAGCAAAACTACAAGCTACACTGGGATGCAATGGACATGGACAAAACATACAGCAGTTACAATATTTACAGATATTTACAATGAGTAAACAGCACAAGAATCCCCCTGCTAAAAGACCAGCAGAAGCTACTAGCTTCTCCCTCTCTGCCCCCACCCCCTGTACAAAAGGGAGAAGAGACAGAAGCAGAGAAGTTAATACCAAACCAATGCAGCCAAGGTCAAGCAGCAGTGAGTTAGTATCTCTCCCACAGCAAAGAAGTGAGAAGAGAGATTGGTTTGGCAGGACTAGTTTTAGTTCCCTGTCTCTTCCAATGGGGTTGCTTAGAATGATCTTTATTTTCCTTTTGGCACCCAGCAGTGATTTGTTTACATTTTGCCACTTTTCTGCTTGAGAGCTCTGAAGAAATTTTAAAGGCACAGCCTGAAACTACCACAGCTGGAGAAATCCCAGGCTGACCTGTGGCACTCCTGCCAGGTAGTGCTGCTTGGGTTCCAATTCCTTGCTGTTGCTTTTCAGAGCCGTTCAGAGAATCAGAGAATCAATAAGGTTGGAAGAGACCTCAAAGGTCATCAAGTCACAGAATCACAGAATCACCAGGGTTGGAAGAGACCTCAGAGATCATCAAGTCACAGAATCACAGAATCAGCAAGGTTGGAAGAGACCTCAGAGATCATCAAGTCACAGGATCACCAAGGTTGGGAGAGACCTCAAACATCAAGTCCAACCTGTCACCCAAGACCTTATGACTACTAGACCATGGCTTGGCTGGAGGAGGGGCTGACATGCCATCACACGCTCTGCACCTCAGGAGAGAAGGAGGCGCAATTAAGGCAGCGCTCCCTTAAAGGCATGGCCTGCCTTTGAACAATCAGGGGAAGCCACCAAAAGGGTTAACCACTTTGTGGAGATGGCTTTGTTTGTTACGTGTGTGCTTTGCTTGTTCTGAGAATTAATGGAAGATAAGCTAAAAGTTCATTTATAAGAGTATTAAAGGATAATTATGATGGGAGTAAATGCAGCGGGTCAAAAGGCATTACGACGAACGGAATCATAATATAGGGCTTGGGAAAATAAGCTAAAATGCACAATGCCTAACATCCCTCCCCTGAAGGCTCGGGGAAGTCTGCTCCTTCACTTTCCTCTCCACTCCCAGGGGGAAGGAAGGCCGAGGTCCCTGGGGGCGCGCGGCGGTCGGTCACCGGCGGCGGCGGTGAAGCAAAATGAAACTTTTGGGCAGGCACGAGTATGTGACCTTTTAATAGCAACAAAATGATGATGATAGATAAACCAAAACAAACCAAACAAACAAACAAAAAAAAAGGCAAGAAAGGAAAAAAAAAAAAAAAGATTTGGTAGGAAATCTGTTTCAATCAGATTAGGGGAGAAGTGGGTAAAGCTGATTACAAGCTCACGAAACACAGTGTTTGGGCAGTCGTTGTTCAGAAACAATAGCGTTAATTCCACTTTAACAAGTATGATCTGGAAAATCAATAATTAATGAGAACCCATTAGCAACTTGAAATTTAGCACAGAGATTAGGTTGGAGGGGGGGAGAAGTGAAAGCAAGTGGGCAACCTGCTTTTACTTGACCTGGCAGGCTGCTGGATTAGGGAGCGGCAGCAGGTTGTGTGGTTTTTGAAAGGAGAGGTGGTAGAAATAAGTCAATTTAGGGGCCAGAAATTGTGTTTTTTCCTCATGATTCAAACTATTGGACGTTGGAATAAGATCCCAAGGGAGGTGGTGAATTCCCCTGCGTTAGACACTTTCAAGGCCCAGCTTCGCAGACCGCTGACCCATCTCATATAAACTACCTTCTTGCCCGGAAAGGTTGGACTGGATGATCCTTGAGGTCCCTTCCAAACTGGTGTTCCATGAATCACAAGGAGCCATGAGGGTGATCAGGGGACTTGAGCATCCTCCCTATGAAGAGAGTCTGAGAGCCCTGGGGCTGTTTACTCTTAAGACTGAGAAGGGATCTCCTCAATGTCTGGGTGTCAAGTGGAGGGGGCCAAGCTCTTTTTGGTGGTGTTCAGTAATAAGACAAGGAACAATAGGTACAAGCTTGAACATAGAAGGTTTCACCTCAACATGAGGAGAAACTTCTTTACAGTGAGGGTGACAGAGCACTAGAACAGGCTGCCCAGAGAGGTTGTGGAGTCTCCTTCTCTGGAGACTTTCAAACCCCACCTGGATGCATTCCTGTGCAGACTACTCTAGGTGATCCTGCTTTGGCAGGGGGGTTGGATTTGATGATCTCTGGAGGTCCCCTCCAACCTCTCATGTTCAGTGATTCTGTGGTTCTGTGAATGAGTGCATTCACACCACCTTGGCTTGGCCTCCCAAGGGAGCATCCCCCCCTCCTTAACATCTTTCCACACCTCCAGCTTGCCCAAGCGTCCCCCCCATGCTTTCTCCTTGTCCGACAGGACAAGTAGGGACATGTGTGAATGCATGTGAACAGGCAGATTTTCCCCAGCAGGCCTCCTCCCTTCCCCCCCTTCCCTCCCCACCACATCAGCTCTATTTGGAGAAACAACCTCATTTGTCCTCGGGGCTGTGTTGGGGCTCAGATGTCGCGTGTGTGCGTGTGGGTCAGCGGCGGCGCGCGACTGGTCGCTGGAGTAGGTCACTGCAACAGATGCCAAACAGATCATGGGTTTGAGAAAGACAACATACTTCCAGAGGATACAGATGTTATGATCAAGGATCTCTGTGTATGTCTGAGTGTATGTGTGTTTCTCTCTCGGTGTCTCAGAGGCCAGAGCAGCCCCTTAGAGGAGAACTGGTGCTGCTGAATTTCAGGATCCCAGGGTGTTAGGGGTTGGAAGGGACCTCCCAAGATCACGGAGTCCAACCCCCTGCTAGAGCAGGACCAGAGAATCCAGCGCAGGTCACACAGGAACACATCCAGATGGGCATGGAAAGTCTCCAGAGAAGGAGACTCCACAACCTCTCTGGGCAGCCTGCTCCAGTGCTCTGTGACCCTCATGGTGAAGAAGTTCCTCCTCATGTTGTGATGGAACCTCCTGTGTAGTTTATATCCATTGCCCCTTGTCCTATCACAGGGTGCAAGTGAGCAGAGCCTGTCCCCTCCCTCATGACCCCCAGCACTCAGATATTTATAGACATTGATTAAATCCCCTCTCAGTCTTCTCCTCTCCAGACTAAGCAGCCCCAGGGCTCTCAGCCTCTCCTCACAGGGCAGTGCTCCAGTCCCTTCATCATCCTTGTAGCCCTCTGTTGGACTCTCTGGACTAGATCCCTGTCCCTCCTGACCTGGGAAGCCCAGAACTGGACACAACATTCCACTGGATTAAAAACCAAGCAGGGCACCTCGATGTGACAGCACCTGCTGCCCCAGAAACAATCAGATGTCCACAGCAAAGGTGCAGTGCCCGTACTGAAAGGCTGATATCAGTCCAGACACTGGCTGGATGTAGGCTGGTCCTTAGAGGGTGACTGAAAGGCTGATGTTCAGACACTGGCTGGATGTAGTCTGGTCCTTAGAGGGTGACTGAAAGGCTGATGTTCAGACACTGGCTGGAAGTAGTCTGGTCCTTAGAGGGTGACTGAAAGGCTGATGTTTAGATACTGGCTGGATGTAGTCTGGTCCTTAGAGGGTGACTGAAAGACTGATATCAGTTCTGACACTGGCTGGATGTAGGCTGGTCCTTAGAGGGTGACTGAAAGGCTGATGTTCAGACACTGGCTGGAAGTAGTCTGGTCCTTAGAGGGTGACTGAAAGGCTGATGTTCAGACACTGGCTGGATGTAGTCTGGTCCTTAGAGGGTGATTGAAAGGCTGATGTTCAGACACTGGCTGGATGTAGTCTGGTCCTTAGAGGGTGATTGAAAGGCTGATGTTCAGACACTGGCTGGATGTAGGCTGGTCCTTAGAGGGTGACTGAAAGGCTGATGTTCAGACACTGGCTGGAAGTAGTCTGGTCCTTAGAGGGTGACTGAAAGGCTGATGTTCAGACACTGGCTGGAATTAGTCTGGTCCTTAGAGGGTGACTGAAAGGCTGATGTTCAGACACTGGCTGGATGTAGTCTGGTCCTTAGAGGGTGATTGAAAGGCTGATGTTCAGACACTGGCTGGATGTAGGCTGGTCCTTAGAGGGTGACTGAAAGACTGATATCAGTCCTGACACTGGCTGGATGTAGGCTGGTCCTTAGAGGGTGACTGAAAGGCTGATATCAGTCCTGACACTGGCTGGATGTTGTCTGGTCCTTAGAGGGTGACTGAAAGGCTGATGTTCAGACACTGGCTGGATGTAGTCTGGTCCTTAGAGGGTGACTGCAAGGCTGATGTTCAGACCCTGGCTGGATGTAGGCATACAGCCCAGGTTACGACTGGGGCTTCTTGACAGTCAGCGAGGCAGGATGCTCTTGGCAAAGGGAACAGATTGAAGGCAGATTGTGTGGATGAAGCAGCACCATTCTACCAGCTAGGGAGTGGCTTCAGAAATGGCATTAATCATTCAACATTAACACAAGACATCTGTCACCATCCTCAGCAGTGACGGGGCTACACAGCAAAACAATATGTTCTGGTGCTCCTAATCACTGGAAAAACACTGCTCTCGCTCTCTCTCTCTCTCTTTTTTTTTGCAGAGAGTTCTTTTAGTGCCCAGCACAAATCCTTCTATTTTATTATAGCAATCCCAGCCAAATCCTCAATAAATGGAGTTTTTATAATGTGCAGCTGTTAAATGAGAAAAAATAAAACTCAGAAATAAAAAATGAATCCCTGAATAATCGGCTGATCCCAGGCAGTAAGAGCAAGCAGAGCAACCACAGACTTACAGCTTTTTGGTGTTATTTAAGAATATGGTCAGGGCTTGCTTTCCTCTTCCTTTTCCTTGCTTTATTATTATTCCCACCACCCCACCCCTTCTAACACAAGCTTGATTAGATTTTGCTGAGGAGAATCCCAGCCATTTCTGTGGGCTGGAAATGCAGCGAGAGGTGCATCCAGTGCCTGTGCCTGTCACTGCTGCCACAGCCAGGAATTGGCTGTGGCCAGGGAGGAGAGTGACAGGGTGGCACAGTGCCCAGGGAGCTGAGGTCCAGCTTTGCAATGAGGGATGTGCTTGCTTCTGTGGAAAAGGCAAATGAAGAGAGTGTCCAAAAAAAACCCACAAGAGGGTGGAAAGAGGTGAGAGACAAAAGCCCTGTGATTGCCACAGCTCACATCAGAAGGATGGGACAGTTTGCTTTAACAAGTCACAGTCTGGGGCTCTTCACCTTAAATTGAAGCTTGCCAGGTGAAAAGTCAGTCCCCAAAGTGGCATATTGCAGTTAAAAAGGAAGAGAAAGTGATCCCGTGACAATATGATGGGTGAGGCAGGTGCTGTTGGGGGGAAGAGTGATGCTGGCTCTGGGTTTAGCCCTACGTCCTTTCCCATGCATAAGTCCTGGCCTGTTAGGGAAGTTGCACAGGAAGTTCTACATCAACTTGAGGAAAAACTTCTTTCCTGTGAGGGTGTTGGAGCACTGGAGCAGGCTGCCCAGAGAGGCTGTGGAGTCTCAGTCTCTGGAGACTTTCAAGACTCAGCTGGATGCGTTCCTGTGTGACTGCCCTGAGTGATGCTGCTTTGGCAGGAGGGTTGGACTCAATGATCTCCAGGGTTCCCTTCCAACTCCTACCATTCTGTGACGCTGTGATCTGCACCCCTGTGCCATGGGGTGGAGCGGTCTGCCGTGAAGGGAACCAATCTGCTTCCCTTATACTTGCTGTTGCTGCCAGGAGACCTGGTCCACCTTCACTGTGCTCACAGCACAGTCGCAGGACCACATGGGTGCTGGAAGCTGGGATAAATCAGGTCCCAAGCTACAGCCCAGCTGGCAATAAAACAATCATCAAGGGCTGCTTGCCAAGAGCTCCTAGCCCAAAGGAGAGTGCCTGAGTGAGAAGAGACCTCAGAGACCTGCTGGAGCATGCTGCACATGCTTCCAGGTAGCTGAGATCCTGGATAGCCCTGCGGGACCCACCTAGACCTAAATCCTCCAAGGGGAGGTCACAGCCAGTTCTGACCAGCTCCCTAGAGCTGACAGATCTCTGTCCTGCTCAAGGTACTCAGAGCTGAGTCGTGAGTGGTCTGTCACTGGCAGTCAGACCCTGTCTAGGGGTGCTGCTTGGTGAGGGCGAGGCAGCAGCGAAGCCCCATGCAGATAGCACCCTGCCACGAAATGGCACAACCACCTCTGCTATTCATTTTGATTAAATTAGAGCCAAAGTAAAGCCCTAATTATTCTGATTAAAGCTTAGAAGTTAGCTCTTCAGGCAGGATGCCTGCCTTGCCCTGTGCTCTCTTAAACCACTTTGTCCACTTGATGACAAGACACTAATAATGCAATCCGAGATGTTTCTTCTGGACGCATGGTTCATAGCCTGTATGACGTTCCAGGGACTTCTCTCTGAGCAGTGGTATTTATACCTGCTCACCAGGCTGTTTTCAGAAGCAAGGAGGCAGCTGCAAGCACAGCAGAGCTCCCATAGAATAATAGACTCATAGAATTGTTTGGCTGGAAAGACCTTTTAAGATGAAGTTCAGCCATTCTCTAACTGGGGGTAACCATGTCCCTCAGCACTGCATCTCTACATCCTTTAAAATGCCTCCAGGGATGGAGATTCAGCCACCTCCCGGAGAGCCTGTTCCAGACTTCGAGAACCTTTCAGTAGAGAAGTTTCTCCTAAGTTCCAACCACACCTTCCCTGGTGCAACTTGAGGCTATTTCCTCTCATCCTGTCTCTTGTTATGAGGGAGAAGAGACAAACCCAGCAGGTCTCCAAAGATTCAGCATTGACTTGGCTTAGGTTTTTCCCAGAGGAATTGCCCTGGGAGAGATGTTCCAGCCCAGGCATCACCTGGGGTGTCTTACATCAGGTGCTCTACAAGCATGGGATCAGCCCTGCAGGGGACAGGTAAAAGACAGCTAAGGCTACAGGGACGTCAGGGTCTGAAGCAGATTTAATTATTGCTGTTCTAGGCCCTGGCTGTTTTGCCCCAGGAGAGTTCTGTGAACCAAGCTTCACTCAAGTGCTCTCTGCCCTGCTTTTTTCTCCTCTGCAGGAACTTCTGAAGGTGCAGTATGGGATGGTGCACGAGGCTCACCTGCATTTCATCTGCCTTTAAGAGGAGTTCCTGGCACCAGCTGGGGAGCCTATCCCTGGGCGAGACCTGGGCTGTGGTTTCAGCACAGGCTGGAGGTCCATCCTTATGCCTTCATCCTCCACTACATCCAGTCTCTTGCAGGGGGAAGCTGGGAAACTTCTGCTTCTAACATCTTGCAACGGGCAGCTCTCCCATCCCTCCTGCTCTGCACCGCAGGCAGAGGCTCTGCCTGGCATTGTTTGTCACAGATCAATGCATTTACCCATGTGGAAAAATGTCATTACCACCGGGCTCAGCTTTTCTTTCCCCTTGGACTGCTCCCACTGTGCTGGGGAGGGGAGGCTAATTGCCTTTTTCTCAGGTTGTCCCTGGGGATGGTCGCCGCCCGGCCGTGGCTCACAACAGAGTTCTCAGAGCTTCCCCCCCAGCCCCAGCATCTCCTTTGCCAAACAAAATGAACACTCAACTGCCACGAGGGGCGTGGGGTTCTTGCCACACGTTCTCTCTCCTGACGCAAATCACAAAGGGGAGATCACTTTAAAAGAGAGGGAAGGATGTGCTGTGTGCTCCCAGCTAGGAGGGCAGACACAGGTAACCCATCCAAACGGCTCCAAACCGTTACGGTGTCAGGATGGCCAATGAAAGTAAGGGAGGTGGGGGTAGGACACCCTCTGCAGTGTGTCCCCTCCTTTCCAAGGTGCTCCACTAGGCTGGGCAGCAAGCACCCCAAAATGGAGCAGGTTTCCTGCCCTGGGCTGGGCAGGTGACTTGAGCAGAGGGGTAAAAATCAGACAATATTCAGATAAATATCTGAAGTGTGGAGTGAAGGGGAAGGGCCCAGTCTCTGCGTGGTCCTGTGATAGGGGCAATGGATACTAACAGGACCACAGGAGTTCCAGCTCAACGTAAGGTAAAACTTCTGTCTTGTGAGGGTGCTGGAGCACTGGAGCAGCTGCCCAGAGAGGTTGTGGAGTCTCCTTCTCTGGAGACTTTCAAGACAGTCTGGATTGCTCCTGTGTGACGTGTCTAGGTGACCTGCTTTGGCAGCAGGGTTGGACTCAATGATCTCTGGAGGTCCCTTCCACCCTTACTATTCTATGACTCTATGATTCTATGAAGGGTACTCCCCGGGTTTCTGGGTGTTCCACTGTACAACCTCCTCCAGGAGACTGGGGAGCACTTTGGCTGGCTGAGCACTGCAGGAGCTGAGAGGAGGGTGAGTGGGGGATGCTGAAAGACTGATACCCAGGCAGCTCCTCTCTAGTGAAACAAAACCTTCTGGGTACTGAGCAAAAGAGCCAAGAGCCTTCGCCTCCTATCCAACAGGAAGATCATCCAGTGAAGCCTCAGACCAAAGGAAGACTGCAGGCAATGCTATCACAAGGGAGAGGTTTATTTCTTCCTCTCTATCCTTTCCCTCCTCCTTTTTCTCCCTAGAGCATGACAATACCAATGTAAGCCCTTATTTGACGTGATAAGTAACTGTTCAGCGGCGGCAGCATTCAATCTGTTCCTTTTGGACAATATGTTCCCTTTTGGCATCAAGGTCACCTTGGCTATGTTGGAGGAATCACAGCAAAGCAAAGGCCAGGTTGGCTCGCTGTAAAGTCCTTTGTGCTAAAATATGTCTATTATTATAGGAGAAATTAATCCCCCACAAGAAATTCTCCGTGTTTCATGGCTAGGTGCTACCAGTGAAGGAGCTGAAGAGTAAAGATGACAGAAAGATGCTCAGAATGACATGGTGGGAGCTGGCTGAACTACGTCAGGAGAAGCACAGGGAGAGTCCATGCATGTTTGGAAGCTGCTCTTCTGCATCAGAAAATTGCAGAATGCAGTATCAGAGAACAGAAAGCTTGCTCCTGGGAGTGGGGAGGCAAGATAGTCACAGAGAGCTCTCCTGCAGGGTCAGGTGGAATAGGTAAGTGAGCTATGGGACCCTACCTGTGCTTCTACCTCCAACAATGGTTGGACTTGAGGTTATTTTCCAACCAAATGATTCTGTTATCCCTGTGGTTGCTTGCAAAGGTGGGACAGCCAAGCACATGC
>CM037642.1:15981403-16023340 GCA_015227895.2 Colaptes auratus
AGAGCTACACACCACAAAGCAAGGCTGCAAGTTGCCCTTAATATGAAGGGCTCAGTCAAACACCAGCATTGCTGAAGTGCACCTGAAAAGTGCTACACATTTGAAAGTAAATCCCTTCTTTTGGCCCTTCTGGATGAGTGTTCCAGGAAGAAAATGAAAGGACTTGAAGGTAAACTGGCCTAGGAACCAAAGTAGAATTACAGGAGAGCAAGAGACTGGATGCCACCATCAGGTTGGAAATGAGGATCTGGCCAAGATAAGGGCTGGGAATAACAATGATGAAAATCCAAAGCTTACTTCCCTTCTTGAAAGAAAAGAAAAAGCCAAAAGTAGCAAAAAATCCTTAACACAGCCTGTCACAGCTAAGAAGTTGGCTTTACTTTGTTATCAGACCGAGAGAAATCACAGTATTTGTGGAAGGTTTTTTCTGGCTCAATCACTACAAGCACTGGGAGACTTAAGATTATCAGGCATTCACTGACAAAGCTTAGAGTAATGTTTTGCAATACTAGACTCCCCTTCCTACATCCCAGGTAATCCAAAATAGATTCCAGGCAAGCAGAAAAACTAAGGGTCTTCAGACAGCCATACCTGTTTTACTTGCAAAGTTACAAACTGCACAAATCCAGCACACCAAGGGACAGAGGTAGCACAGAGATACACATAAAGACACACCTATTCAGTCTCCAAAAGAGAAAGTTAAGTCTGAATACAGAGCCAGGTTGTGTGTCTCAGCTGCTGTACGTGGAAGGTCACCACCCTAAGATGGCAAAGTTACTGATCATTTCAACATGCAAACCTGTGCATGTCTTTGCACATCACACACAGCCTTCATCTTATCATATGACATGCAGCCTTAAGAAATGCCATGACGTTGCTGTCTGCTGCTCGGCACTGCTGACTCACTCTTTGCACACATGCATTGCAAGCCTGCTGTCACATGCAACAGTCTGCAACCAGGTTCAGGATCTTGTTTGTGCTGGCATGACCTTCTGCCCACTCCTGACTGGTTATGATTTTGGGAAAAGAAAAGCTGAAGACGAGTTTTCGAAATTCCTTTGCCAGGGTGGATTCGCCCTCCCCTTCCATCTATACAATTCAGTCTCTGGGAGGAGAGAAACAAAGCTTCTAATAAACTCTCAGAACAGAAAAAACTTGAGCACACATGATTTTGGCAAGTCAAATTACCAGTTATCTACACATTCTCTCCCCTTCTCCACCCAAATAGGAGAGCTGCACATCCTCATCTTAGAATTGACTCATTGATTTCAGTCTACTCCTAACAGCAGCTCTTGCATTCTTCTGTTCTAGTCCTCTGTTTGTAATGCACTCTCCCAGTCAGCAGTAACAGGAACTGCCTTTGCCATCTGAGCAGGCTGGCAACAGCACTTTGCCTGCCTGCAGCACATTGCTGCCTTCACCTTTTGACAACTGCTCGCTGCACGTGGATTTCCCTTTATGAGTTTGAGCAGCAAAGTGCCAGCTGGAACACCTAACCAATGGGACAGATGTATACCTGCAAGTGATATCAGTGGCAAAAGCAATGAAGCAGACAAGTAGCTGGTTGTAAATCATGTAGGTATGAAAGAAAACAACTGTCTGGAGAAGTCACTTAAAGAACATCACAGAATTATTTAAGTTGGAAAATACCTCTGAGACACGAGGATAATTTCCACTACTCGGAAATGACAGTCAAGTTCATTTCCTTATCTGTCAGTCTTGAAAAATCAGACAAAGAGCTCTTCAACTATGAAAGCAGGCATCTGTCCTGAAGCTATTGGGATTGGCATCACAGAAATGCAAGGCAGAAACAAACGTTTTCCTTTCCCAAAAGCTTTATGGCTGGTAGCATCCGGAGGCATCCAGGAGCTTCCTTTTGGTCATTTTGGGAGGGTTGTGTTGGTTTGGTTTGGGTTTTTCAGTTGTGGGTTTGTGTGTGTGTGTATATTTTATTGTTGTTTGTTTTGCTTATTCATTTACTTTTTAGACATGAATTGGGTTTGTGCTGTAATTATTTGGACATGTAGAAGTGGCATCACTTTTCTTTGCAAGGAGAGTTTAGGCTTGCAGTCATCATCCTCACATACTTTGTTGATGATTCACTCAAAATAGTTTTACAAATGGAGTTTCAGCAGAGGTAATCATAGGGCTACATAGGTCCATCATCTCTATGAGTCCCTAAAATTTCCCTACAAATCCTTCTCTAACTAAGATCCAATGAGATCAGGACAGGCTGGAGAGCTGAGTGAAGGTGAACCTCATGAAGTTCAGTAAGGACAAGTGCATAGTCCTGTATGTGGGGAGGAATAAAAACAGGCACAAGTAGAGACTAGGGGTCACCCTGCTGGAAAGCAGCTCCATGGAGCTTGGAGTCTTAGCAGACAGCAAGTTACCCACAGGTCAGCAATATGCCCTTGTGGCCAAGAGGACCAACAGCATCCTAGGGAGCATTAAGAAAAGCCACATCCAGCAGGGATAGGGAGGTTCTCCTCCCCCTCCGCTCTGCCCTGGTGAGACCACACCTGGAATACTATGTCCAGTTTTGGGCTCTTCAAAGAAAGACAGGGACTCCTGGAGTAAGTCCAATAGAGAGTTAAAAGAATGATTAAAGGACTTGAACATCTCTCCTATGAAGAAAGGCTGAGAGACCTGGGGGTGTTTAGTCTTGAGAAGAAAAGGCTGAGAGGAGATCTTTGATTAGCATCTATAAATACCTGAAGGGGGGGGGGGGTGTCAAGATAAAGGTGTCAGTCCTTTTTTGATGGTGACCCAGTGACAGGACAAGGAACAAAAGATACAAGCTAGAACACAGGAGGTTCCACCTCAACGAGAAGACACTTCTTCATGGCTAGGGTGATGGAGTACTAGAACAGGCTGCAGTTGGGGAGTCTCTCAAAATCTGCCTGGATGTGTTCCTGTGTAGCCTGCCCTAAGTGATCCTGCTATGGCAGGGCAGCTGGACTTGACTTCTGGAGCTCCCATCCAACCCCTAACATTCTGTGATTATAGGAAACAAGTTAAACAGTGGGTTTTCTCCCCTTTGGCACTGCTTTGCCAATAAGCCTCTCTTTTAGTTTGTCTCATACAAGTAAAATCCAACCTGCACATTTCCTGGATGGTGACTGCTTACCAGAACAATGTTTAACTTGGGACTTTCAGATCAAGATGAAATTTTCATAGAACAAGATTAGTAGGAATTATCACCAGATTCCTCATTCTCTCTAAAATGCAACTGTTATGCATTTGTTTCATCTACAGTATCTTCAAGTTAAAAAAAAACCTCAGGCTTTAATAAAGAAGTCAGCACCTACCCTTTTTATTGAAGTTTAGGCACTTCCAGTTAGAGTAATAATCAACAAGTAGCTCTTGAAATATTTATAATTCTGGCTATTAATAATAAGGAAATTAAAAAATAGTTTTAACCTGAAAGCAAGGTGGTGAAGGTACTGAAACACTGAATAGACTGCACGTGGAGCAGTTCAAAATGTAACTACACAGTTCAGAGATGGGGGGGGGAGGGAAAGCAGTCCATTTTCTAGCATGCTAGCTAATAGCCAGTTTCAGGCAGCATCCATTACAAAATCAAGTATTTTCATTGCTCATGTAAATTAAATGAATGGCTAATTTCAGAACCAACAGTCTCCACAAGTCAGAAATTGCTATGCCTGTTTCCATTGCAGTAAACCATTAAGAGAGCTCTTTAATATAAAAAAAAAACCAAAAGGAAATCATCTTACTCCATAGTAAAAAGTGCTGGGAAAGGAGCAGACTTGCCTTCAAGAATAGCCTGAAGTTATTTCAGCATACCTTAAGGACGACCTTACCACCAGGTCAGAAGATTCCCAAGCCTATTCCAATCAAGATCTCTTCTAAGCATTTTAGGCTGGGTGCAGAGGGCTACAGGAATTTGTAGTCAAAGGAACTGTGCCACGCTGATCTTGCCTTCCAGATGAATATCAGGTACCTTACTCAGTACCCAAAATGTAATCAGATCTAATTTAAATAATTGGAAGGTAAATATTTGTGTGCAAGCTGATGGCAGATTTCTAATACTCTTAAAACCTGTCAGAAGTATGACCTCATGTTTATATGCTCTTTACTTAAGGTGGGAAATTAACTAGGACAAACTCTTTGTGCATGTTTGCCAAGATGACACTGTTGCAACAGATACTTGAGAGAGATCTGAAGAAAGTTTCTCATTATCATTACCAGAACACCAAGCCACTTAACACTTCCTAAACTATGTTTTTCTATTAAATAAGATTTTTCTTAGAGTTTGGAAGAGAGTTAAAAAGCAGTAGTTGCATCTGGATTGAAAATAAACAAAATCTGAACTGATTAGGCTCAGGAGGGCAGGAAGGAATCTCAGTGTAAATTTGTAAGTGAAGCTCTGCTTGGAATTTCAACAAGGTAATTAGGTATAGACCACTTCAAAGTGGGACATGTCTATACTGATCACTGGAACATACAGTATTGCAGAAAGGGGAAGTCAGTACTTCAAAACAGCATCTGATTTAAATGGGTTTTTAAAAGAATCTGTGCTCCACAAGAATCATGCCAGAGTACTTGAGTGGGCCTGCCTTCCCCCCCAGTAAACATTATTTATATCTCTGTACAAATATTTGTTAGCAAGCAGCAGAATTTAGCTGTTTCCTTCAAATACCTCAACATAATGAAAATGGTTTTAAACATTAGTTATGCCACAGGTCCTAATCTTCCTGTGCAGGTTGCAGGGTACTGCAAACCCAGTTTGTCTTCTCTCTAGCTCACTGTAGGCAGCTGAACTCATCCTGCTGCAATTCAGAAGCGTGCCTCTAATGTCTCCCCTCCAGCTCATGTCACACGCGACACTTGGTGCTGTCGACACATGACGTGTGCCAACATTTCAGCTTCTTTCTTCACTCTGCTAATTTTCCACTTACAAGCTCCAAGCTTCCAGACAATCAAGAGAAAACACTTACCTCTACCATACATATATTACATTGCCTGGATTGCCCTGAATATTGATTATTGTAAATAAACTATACCTTCATGCTCACGACCCTCAAAAGATTTTCAGGTCAACACTCCTCTCCCCCAAAACTAAGCTGCCAATATAGTAATTATATCCAGTTTGTCTGTGGTAGAAGTGATACTTAAACCTTTCCTTCCTTCAGTCTGCAAGGGTATTTAAAAAAAAATAAAATCACAGTATCTTGTCAAAGTAGAATAGAATTATACAGGTTGGAAAAGACCTCAGAGATTGTCGAGTCCAACCTACCACCCAACATCATTTAATCAACTAAACCACAGCACCAAGCACCCCATCCAGTCTCTTCCTAAACGCCTCCAGTGATGGTGACTCCACCACCTCCCTGGGCAGCACATTCCAATGGCTAATCACTCTTTCTATGAAGAACTTCTAACATCCAGCCTAAACCTCCCCTGATGCAGCTTGAGACTGTGTCCTCTTATTCTAGTGCTGGTTGCCTGGGAGAAGAGACCAACCCCCAACCTGGCCACAACCTCCCTTCAGGGAGTTGTAGAGAGCAATAAGGTCTCCCCTGAGCCTCCTCGTCTCCAGGCTAAGCAACCCCATCTCCCTCAGCCTCTCCTCACAGGGCTGTGCTCCAAACCTCTCCCCAGCTTTGTTGCCCTTCTCTGGACATGTTCCAGCAAGTCAACATCTTTCCTAAACTGAAGGGCCCAGAACTGGACACAGGACTCAAGATGTGGCCTAACCAGTGCTGAGTACAGGGGCTGAATCATCTCCCTGCTCCTGCTAGCCACACTGTTTCTGATACAGCCAAGAAGCCAAATGGCATCCTGGCCACACTGCTGGCTCATGTTCAACCTACTATCAACCAGTACCCCCAGGTCCCTTTCTGCCTGGCCACTCCCTGAGAAAAGAATTGGCTGCTGGGCTTCAGGTTCACTGGTGTTGCAAAACAGTAGCAAACACAAGCAGCAGGGCAACTGACTGCTATTTTGGCAAAAAGGAGTTGCAGCTGCTATAAAAGATCCAGATTTTTTTAGCAGGCACAGGGGAAATTCACTTGTCTCTACCTTAAAATAGAATTCCTCCTTTTCAGTCTGATATTTCCAGGGGCTTTTATAAACAAATCTACAATTCTGAACATCCAATGACTATATCCCAACGACCAAATCCGCACTGAAAACACACTTTGTGGACTGAGGGGCACAGACGCAGCAAAATGAAGCTTTGCCTGATGTGATGTCAGCCAGCTGCAAATGGATTCTAGGTACTCTGTCAGAACTGGGAGTACATGCCAAAAGCCCTACCTCCTTCCCTGGAGACCTTGATAGAGACAGCTATATTTCACTTGTAGGATGGAATACACAAAAAATAACATACCTGTCCTTTCCAACAGAAAATAACTTTGATGGATGACCAAAGGGGACTTCAAATGCCCCAACAAAATTCAAGGTGTTTCTTTGGTTTTGTTTGTTTGCTTTCAAAATGCATCCACTCCTTTTCAGTCATATTTTGTTCAATAATCTTCAGAAAAAGTATGCTGCCTTCTGCAGATTTGCAAACTGAGAACATATGCCAGCATTATTCACACCACAATAAAAAGAGCATGCTGCCTGTTCAGCTGAACATCTCTTCCTGAGCCATGTACACAGATGGAAGCAGCTGTTGCCGCTGAACAGCTCAGAGCTGAAGTGTATTTGAGAAACTTCTCTCCACTCCCCAGGCAGGATGTGCTCTTAATGGGCTGGATGGTGTAGAAAGCAAATTAAAGCAGTGGCACGGTTTGTCATTCCCTCCTAACCCACAACAAGCTATGAAGAGATGCTCATACTGCTTTGAGAAATGTAAAGACTAATAGAATTACCGGTTTCTCTCACAATTAAGCTAAGCAGCAACATTAAGTGCACATTTTCATTTTACAGCACAGCATGAGCAAAAAATTAAGCTTCTTGCACTAAACCATTAAAGCACAATTTGCCTATCATGCCACTATAAGAGTAAGCAAAAAAAATAATGTAAGCAACATTGGCTTATACTGAGAAAACAAAGAGGCTAGAGAATGAGGTAATGGAAAGAGGGACAACACTTTATCACTCCGCTCGCTCTCCCCTCGTAGAGGACTGAGCACTTAGGAACAGCAGAGGACTATGTTCCTACTCATGACCTTTCTTTGAAAAAGTGCAGTACAAAGTCTCAAAAACTAACAGAGAAGTTGGGGTGGAGACAGAAATCTGACATTCCAACACTCCCACTCCCAGCTTAAGACTTCAAGGCAGGCCGATTGCTATTTCACAGTCTGCTGATTTGCTCTACTTTCCACGAACTAAGAATGCTTAAGAAATGTTAACTTAATCTCTGCTTAAGGTCTCAGGCTAATCATGTTAGAATTTTGCTCCTGGAATTTTTTAATGTGATCAGTGGCAGCAGTGGACTATTGGAAGTGAGTGTTCAATAAGAAAAAGAAACCTAAGAATCTTTTTGCTCAGGAAGAGCCAGAACCCCTTTCACTTGAGGATTTTGAGAGACAGGTTAGGTTGGTTTGCCTATTTTTAGACAGATATACATCCAATTTCTCTTGCTGTAGGTGCACATCAGTACAGAAATTAGCACTCTTCCCTCCACCATTCACCAAGTTATGAGAAACTATCAGCATAATTATCTATGGGTTAGATAAGGTGTTAACTGCTTTCTGTAGCACATGAAATCATTTCTCTTCTGTTGCAGAAACCAGGTACAATACTGTACACTGTTATATATATGGCTGTAGCTATTTACACTGCTGTCACTGAATCACAGGAATGATTGTGCTGAACCCAGGGAGGTGGTGGAGTCACCATCCCTGGAGGTGTTCAAGAGGGGACTGGACATGGCACTTGGTGCCATGGTTTAGTCATGAGGTCTGTGGTGACAGGTTGGACCTGATGATCTTTGAGGTCTCTTCCAACCTTGGTGATTCTGTGAATAAACACACAAGATACTGGATTCTGCAGCATTCAAAAATACTACCAAATATTTGATTACTCAAAGCAAAGTATGACTGTCACAAGATGAACAACTGAGGAACGTGCTCTCTGGAATTGATTTGGGCTGTAAGTTTGTAACTATTAGCTGGGGGGTTTTACTGAAGGGAAAAAAACCAAAATATGGAAAAGTAAAAAGAAAAATGATAAAACAAGAAAAAGGGAAGAAAAAAGAAAAAGGGGGGGGAAAGGGAAGGAAAAACAACACAGGGAAAAGAAAAAGAAAGAAAAGCTTCACATTTGGAGGCCAGGATCTATTTTTAAAGGAGTTTCATATCTGGCAGAGGCCCCATCTGAAAAGCATCAATTCTGCAACCATCCAGCCAGATTTTCTGCTTTCCAAACAAGGTATGCTTCTTATAATCCATCTCGTACTTCCAAGAACTCCAATTTTTGCATTAATCAAAGCAAAAGTAAATTTGCAGAAATGGTCAGCACTGGACACAGTTCTCCTTGTCAGAGCATCACTTTACAACTAAATGATTAAAAGTGCCATGGCATACACAGAGAACACACAGTACATCAGCACAGAGAGGTACATTCAGCCAGTCTCTAGGCAACCTGTTCCAGCATTTGATCATCTTCACAGTAAAATGCCTTTGTATCATTTTTTTTCCTTATTGTTAAAAGGAATTTCTTGTATGGGTGCCCACTGCCTCTTCTCCTTTTGCTGAACTGGGATGCAAAGAGCAGTGAGAGCCACCAATGAAAGCTGCTACTCAGAAAGAGCTCCCCCACACAGTAAGCTGTCAGTCCAGGGAGAGAACAGCACAATCTTTAGGTACAGTTGCATTGTTTTGCTTGGAAATGCAGAAGGTAAGTATTTCTAGCCTGCTATTTGGTCACTGTTCCTTTAAAGACATGAACCAGGCAATGTAGACAGGGAAGCAGGAAAGCACCTACACGCCCGTGTTATTGGCAGCTTTTATTCCACGGCCTGTCACCTAAAAAAAGCAACACATTTTCCATTTCTGTGGAGAAACCATGCCAATATCTTCACTCGGCTCCATTTTCCCCTTTGGCAAGTGAAAAAAAAGTTAATTCTACATTTCAAGTAAGCATTCCTGCAGTCACCTCCAGACTTCACTCCATTACTTACCCAAGCAACAAAGCAAACAAGAGGAGGAGAAAACGAAACAAACAAAAACCAAACCAACATCCCATGAATCACATGGAATTTATTCAGCTTCCAATGCCATGATCAATGCTTCAGTTAGGCAATGATAAAATTTCAAAGACACACCCTGCCCTGCTACAGGACTTCATCCTCCACAGCTTCTACCCAACTTCCAGGCAAGGGTATTTGTTCTCACCTCTGCAGCAGGGTGCACTTATGTTTGCACTACATTTGAAATCGTTGAGTTGTTGTACTGCTTTGTAACAGAGTCATTACCTAATCAGATGTAACAATCATTAAAAGAAAAAAAATAATTCTAAGAATTAGTAAAAAGAATCCTCACTTAGTTAATTGCCTTTTAGATCTAATACATCCAACCCCATGCTTCCAGTTCTTCAGAGATACTAATGGCTCACCTGACCAGCTCTTTAGAGGCAATTACTGTGCCGGTAAAACGCATCTTTAATGTAACTGCCACCTGAGACTTCTCCATTGTTGTTCTCCATTGATTCCTCAGGTCTTTCTCTCCAAGGAAAGTCCTTGTCAGTGTTACAGCCTCTTTCTCGAAGTCCTTGCCTTTACTCTTCCCTGACAGCATCAAGAAACCAATTCTCAATCGCAGAATTTCCACCTAACCTACATCCTGAATCTCCCTAGTAAAACAACTCTTGTCATTCTGACTATAACACTGTCCCAAAAAGTCAGAGGGAGAAGAAAATACACCAAAAAGGCACTGAACTTACAGAAATCATTAACCTTGCAAAGAAAAGGAGTGCATTACACTCAAACTTACATGGAGAACAACTGCACAGGGAATTGCTTCAGTCCAACCATCAACCTAAGACCACTATGGCCATTAAACCCTGCCCCCGGGTGCCATCTCCACACATTTCTTGGACACCTCTAGGGGTGGTGACTGCACCACCTCCCTGGGCAGCCTGTGCCAGCACCTGACCACTTTTTTTCAGTAAAGAAAATTTTCTTAACATCCAACCTAAACCTCCCTGGCACAGTTTCAGGCCAGAATAGGGAATTTCTGTCCTTGTATTCTTAAAGGGTTAACAAGTCTCTCTCACCCACAAGACTTGCATGTTATATTCCCACCTTTCATTGTTTCCCCCTTCAGCTGCCTGTATTTTATACATTTCCACAAAGCACTTTAATTTTTTGCCACCCCCCCAACACACCTCAGGTCCCACAAGCAAAACGCAGCTGAAACCACCGAGCACTTGGCACCTGGAAATCAGAAAGCAGGAGAAAGACAGCAAAGTCTTATTACAGCCAGATGTTGCTCTTCCTGGAGCTCTGTGCTCAGGAGCCTCTTTAGAGAAAGAATATTGTTCCCACTTGCAGCCTAACAGTGGAGAGAAATAAACAGAAGTTGTCTGCTCATGACAGGAGAGCATTCAATAAAAGTCTCAATTTGGCACCTTGATATCTTTGAAATCAGTCAGCCTTTAGAATTCACAAGCAGTGAATACAGCAAGATTTACTGCACTGCAAATTTTTATGGTTGATAAGAACATTTAGCTGCTTACACTATTAATGCTATTGGAAGAGAGATAAAAATCTATTATTTGAGATGTTAAACTTTTCATGTCTCTGGCTCAAACCATAATGAGTCATTTCACCCTCTCTAAGGTGACATGAGTCCTTACAGTCAGATTCCAGCCCTGGTGCTCTTCAGCTCCTGAATTAAGCTGCTTCTATTGGCAACGGTAATGGAAAACCATTGTCCCCCACACTCCCTCATACTAAGTTGCATTTGTCCCTGGTTGGCAAGCCAAGCTGACCCAAAAGTGAACCTGATGCATGCCAGAGCTGATGTAAAAACAAGGCTATCACAGTGACTTAGCTGCAGAGTTCAACTTCACCCCCAGAACAAGACAACCTCAACTGCTTGCTGAAACATTTGTCTTCCTGCTGTCCTGGGAAACCTCATTTGAAAAGAGCAAGTCTCTCTTCATTTACTCTAAAGGAAGCCTGACTAGATCCTTAACTATTTAAAGAGCTAAACCCATCCAAAGCTCTCTGGATGACCTCTTTCCTAAACTAGTAAGTCAAGGCTACCCTGGCAAACAGACTATCCCAACTACCTACCCACAGTACTTTCTGCTTTCTCAAGCTTTTGGCAGTAGCTGGCATCAGACATCACGCAAGAAACAGCCACACGAGGAATCAAATTCAGTAGAGACATTTCTGTATTCTTTAAGTACCCCTGTGGAGAACAGATCCTATTCTCTGTTGCTACTTCTCCTCCAGACATCCCATTTACTTGCTTCACTCTTCAGAAGCTTGCTTTCTCTCCAGTTTTCTGGGAGTTTGGGGGTTTTTGATGCACTCTCTCCTCCTGCTTATTCCACTCCTCTATGCTTGCGAGAGCATCATTCTTCACACACATTCCCAACTGTCTGGCAGGCCTTGTTCAAATAAGGACTTAACTTCTTTCATCCTGCTCAATAATATTAATGCTCTCTCTCTCATTTCTATGCAAACTACCAGAAAATTAAAACCAAGCAAAGAATAAATTGGGACAAAGGGTTACTGGACAGCTCTCTTCTTTCATTAACAAGTCTTTTCATGCCCTAGGCAAGATCTGATGGTGGTTTTTTTTCATGCTAATTAAGCACCAAATTAATATTTTTGTTCAGTATCAAGATTATGGTGCTATCAAACAATAATCTCTCAACTAAATATTCTCAAGAAAATAAGTTCTAAAACTAGTATTTATTTTTTTATCTATAATGAGTATTAGAGGGGAGGGGGCGGATTTTGAAAAGCCTGACTGAAGCAATTTCAAAGCACAGTATCTGGCACTTCATGATCACAAAATGCAGTTATCTTTACACTGAATTATGACAAGCTATGCAGTCCTTCAGTATTCAAGTTCTCATGTGTTGAGTAACACAACTAGTACTACCAAAAATGTTCAGCTCAGGTAAGGCATCCTCAGTTTAATCATAGAACAGTTTGGGTAGGAAGGGACCTTAAAGATAGTTTCATAGTTTCAGTTAGGGTTGGAAGGGACCAGAAGGATCATCTAGTTCCAACCCCCCTGCCATGGGCAGGGACATTACACTAGATCAGGCTGGCCAGAGATCATGTAGTTCCACTACAACAGCTTGCTCAAGGCCTCATCCAACCTCACCATGAACACTTCCAGGAAGGGGGCATCCACAACTTCCCTGGGCAATCAGTTCCAGTGTCTCTCCACCCTCACTGTAAAGAATTTCTTCCTAATATCCAGTCTAAATCTGTCATCTTCCATCTTAAAGCCATTCCCCTTCATCCTATCGCAACAAGCCCTTGTAAAAAGGCCTTCCCCAGCTTTCTGGTAGGCCCCTCGTAATCACAGGAGATAGTAAAAATCTTTATTAGGATCTTGTGGTCAGATAACAATTACATGGCCTAGCAAAAACAACTCAAGTAAATACAAGTATGGTATTGGATTTCTACTTTGTAGCCAGAAGTCCCAAAGTAACCATATGTGGCCTATTAGCTTGTTCTCTTCAATCCCCACATCCATACGTTCACAGACCATGAAGGTGTACCTACATTGTGCTCTCACACACGTGCAGGTGCTGAAAAATGTGTCCTTCCTTGAATTCAGCAAGAGCATTCCAGTTGTGAAGCCACACTAGAAACATCCCTGAGACAGAATATGGGAGGGAAGGAAAGGCTCCTCCTAGAAGAGAAGGCCTTCCAGAGAAGGGCCACAAGGATGAGCAGAGGGCTGGAGCACCTCTCCTATGAGGACAGACTGAAGGAGTTGGGGCTGTTCAGTCTGGAGAAGAGAAGGCTCCAAGGTGACCTCATTGTGGCCTTCCAGTATCTGAAGGGGGCCTACGAGAAGGCTGGGGAGGGACTTTTCAGGCTATCAGGGAGTGACAGGATTGGGGGGAATGGAATGAAGCTGGAGGTGGGGAGATTCAGGCTGGATATGAGGAGGAAGTTCTTCATCGTGAGGGTGGTGAGGCCCTGTCCCTGGAAGTGTTTAAGCCCAGGCTGGATGAGGCTCTGGCCAGCCTGATCTAGTGTGGGGTGTCCCTGCCCAAGGCAGGAGGGTTGGAACTAGATGATCCTTGTGGTCCCTTCCAACCCTGACTGATACTATGAAGAGCAGGAATTCTGTATGTCTCCACATTTGTAAAAACCTTTGATTCAGGCATTCAACCAAAACTTCCATGGCATGTATGGAACATGGTCTCTTAGCACACAGGAACGCTTCACAACTATGGGTAAATGTTATGCTGTAAAATGCTTTATTTCTGTTCAGAGCTTACTAAAGAAAGTTATAGAATCCTTCCAAAGGCAGTGAAAAAGGTGTATTTATTGTATATGAGGTACTGTAAACTGAAATAATAGGACTGGCACACAACAACACAATTATCACTGTGTCTTTTCATAGAACCAATAAGGTTGGAAAAGACCTCAAGGATCATCAAGTCCAACCTGTCACCACAGACCTCATGACTAACTAAACCATGGCACCAAGTGCCACATCCAATCCCCTCTCAAACACCTCCAGGGACAGTGACTCCACCACCTCCCTGGGCAGCACATTCCAATGGTTAACAACTCTCTCTGTGAAGAACTTTCTCCTCACCTCAAGGCTAAACTTCCCCTGGTGCAGCTTGAGACTGTGTCCTCTTGTTCTGGTGCTGGTTGCCTGGGAGAAGAGACCAAGCCCCTCCTGGCTACAACCACCCTTCAGGTAGTTGTAGAGAGCAGTAAGGTCTCCCTGAGCCTTCTCTTCTCCAGGCTAAACAATCCCAGCTCCCTCAGCCTTTGCAACTATTAAGTTCAGCTTGGCTATGCACATTCTACATAAGAACATGATTCCTAAAAGGTGAATATACTGAACCAAGTATAAACACATCAATTGGAAAAATCAGGATAAAGATATCAAAAGCTCTCCAGAACTCTGTGTACTCTCAGATCACTGTTTGTTGTTTATGACAGATGGATTTCTGTAGGAACACTTTCATTCCATCAATCATAGCTAAATTCACTTCACTGTCCAGATGAATCTCTCAAAATCCATACCTGTTCAGACAGATAATTCACCAATTCCATCAGAGCAGTTTGGTGGGGTTTTTCTGCTAGAAGTGCTAGTTTAGCCTAACTCAAATCACTACCCATTTCTGGTATCCTAAACGAAGTAACCTGGTCTTTTTCTCATTGCCACTTAACCCCAAATAAGGAAAAAACAATAAATACAGACACCAAAAACATTACCCTATTGACACTGAGTGCCCAGGCTAAGCAGCAGCCACAGGAAGAATCCCATTTGGACACAGTGAAGCCCTGGATATCCTGCCCCTAGCTTCTCAGGTGACCCCTGATGACCCAAGGACACTTCAACATCAGCAGCTTTTTCATGACACATTGCAACTACAGCACAATACAGAAAAAGCAGTCACCAGCTTAGAGCACTTTCAGCACCTGCAGCTTTTCCCACTGATACAAAGCCATGAATTAGTATTTTGTCAAAAGCCAAGTCCACACACTAATTTTTATGAGATTTTTACTGTCATCCTCTCCCAAGACCAATTCAAAATATTTTGAAAATCAGATCTTGTAAGCAACGTTTAAGTCCTTCCCCTTGGCAGCAGGATACCATTTTGTGCAGGTTGAAGGTACTGCAAACCCATCTACAAAGCACACTGATTCCTCAGGTAGTTGGATACCACTGGCAGCAGGATACCATTTTGTGCAAGTTGAAGGTACTGCAAACCCATCTAAAAAGCACACTGATTCCTCAGGTAGTTGGATACCACTGGCAGCAGGATACCATTTTGTGCAGGTTGAAGGTACTGCAAACCCATCTAAAAAGCACACTGATTCCTCAGGTAGTTGGATACCACTGGCAGCAGGATACCATTTTGTGCAAGTTGAAGGTACTGCAAACCCATCTACAAAGCACACTGATTCCTCAGGTAGTTGGATACCACTGGCAGCAGGATACCATTTTGTGCAAGTTGAAGGTACTGCAAACCCATCTAAAAAGCACACTGATTCCTCAGGTAGTTGGATACCACTGGCAGCAGGATACCATTTTGTGCAGGTTGAAGGTACTGCAAACCCATCTAAACAGCACACTGATTCCTCAGGTAGTTGGATACCACTGGCAGCAGGATACCATTTTGTGCAGGTTGAAGGTACTGCAAACCCATCTAAAAAGCACACTGATTCCTCAGGTAGTTGACTACTCATTAACAGAAGTATTAAAGCTCAAAACTGTATCTCTTCTCAAATAACTGCAACAACTCTTGAACCAAGCAGCAAACTGTAGAACAGGATGAATATTGTCACTGTCTCCTTCTAGCAAGTAGGAGTTCATCAGTTCCAATTTCACTGGAACTACCTTCCACTGCTTCTACCCTCACAAAGTTTTCCTGTTTTGTAACACTCTGGAAAACCCAACTTCTTGCTTTGAAACAGCTTTTAAGAGCTGGCCTCTGGCCAACTTGCAACTGATACTACAGTTTAAATACCTTCCCAGCAAAGTTGCACAAACTTCAAAATACTCTGGGATCAGTCATTAAAGTGTTTTTGTTTCGGTTACGACACTAATGAAAACCAAATGTCTGAATTTATTTTAGCTAGCTTAATGGCCTAGGGACTTAGCTTAAGAGAAAGGTCTGGATCAACCCTCATTTACCCAACTGAACAGATCAGCAGTGCAACATTGTGCAGAGATAGGGATAATACTTTAAAGAAGATTTAATTATAAGAGTGTTTCGGCCACAGATTTAATTAAGGAGGCCAAATTAATTGCCTCAATTGGATTGTTCTTCTCTGAAGTCTTCAATTACAGCACACCCAAACCTGTGCGCTTTTAGCTGCAGTTTTACAGGGTTCACTTTGCAAACTGATTTTAAGACCCAAAACTAATGCTAAACTACAGGAGAACCTATTGCAAATGGGATGTTTTTTCTGTCAAAATAAGACAGGAATAGCTCCTGCCTCAAGTTTAAGCCTTCCCAAAGTGTCTGCTTGTAAAAGATTTCACTGTGTTATGCAAGCACATGTCTCAGTAAATACACATGCCACATTCAGTGAACATAAGAATATTCTGGGTGGGAACAGCAGAATACTAAATGAAATGCTTCATACAAAGCTGTCTTTCAGCTAAGAGCCATGACATTCTGCTGCTGGTTTAATCCGTACCCTCTAAAATTAAGCCAGCAAATTCTGTGCTGGTTTTGTACAGGCTTAGCAATCTCAAATGAAACATCAAATGAAGTGATGTTTCAGCAACATTTTACCCTTAAATCATTTTAGAGTACTTTGCACATATTTCTCAGCAGTAAAGAGTATCAAAGTTCTGATAAAACAAAACCAACACAGGGCTTATGCAAGTATCTGCATTGTCAATGACAACACTGTTGGCCACCATCTCTCTCAAGATATTTAGAGCATGCACCACCTGTTTCCAACTAGCATTCAAACTGTTCAACTGCACAATTAATGACAGCTGCTAAAAAGTCTAAAATATCAGGAGAAAGGAATAAAAAGGTTTAACAGCAGCTATGTAGGGTTGAGGCAAACCAGAGGCTTTTGCTAAATATGAGTCATTTTAATGCACAAAATACTCTAACAAGTATTTGCACTTCACGGCATGCTCTTCAAAACCACTGTAACTCAAAACTCAACAGTTTCTGTCCACAAGAACAGCAATATCTATGTTAAACAATGGCTCTTAGGAGAAAGGGCAAGCTACCTGCTCGTTTGGGCTGGCAGGGACACAAAAGATCATCTAGTTCCAACACCCACACACCTGCCATGGGCACAGACACCTTCTACTCGACCAGCTTGCTCAAGGCATCATCCAACCTGGCCCTGAACACCTCCAGGGAGGGGGCATCCACAACCTCCCTGGGCAGCATATTCCAGTTTTTCACCACCCTCACTGTAAAGAGTGTCTTCCTAATATCCAGCCCAAATCTCCCCTCTTGCAGCTTAAAGCCATTTCCCCTTGTCCTGTCACTACAACCCCTTGTAAAAACTCCCTCCCTAGTTTTCTTTCAGGCCCCCCTCAAGTACTAGAAGGCTGTTGTAAGGTCTCCCTTGACACTCTGCATCTCAGGCATTTTCCCACTGGGTATTAAGGGTTAACCTGAAAATATTTAATAGTGATTGCTCCATGAATATTCAGGATCTTGATGGCTGGTAGCATCAGCTCTGGAAACAGAGCTGTTGGGTCAGGCCAAAAGGATTGATGGAAAATGAGGTAATCTATAGCACATAGGATTTTCCTCCCCTGTCACTAGCCCAAGTGGCTTTTCTGCCTACAGCACAATTTCCAAGTGTGGAAAACAGACATATGGGAAGATTAGAGAAGAAAAAAAAAAGAGTCACTTTTACCTAGAAATCTACCTGGAAAGTAAGCTTGAATTGCCTTAAAAGAAGAATAATCCAGGAGTATTTGGTTCCTGGCAATAACCAGTGGAAGGACAGTTTGTTATTAAGACAAGACTTAATATAATGCAATAAGCACAGACTGCAAAAGGCACTCATGCCCAGGCACTATCACTTCATACCATCCTGCTGAACTTGCACCTTTGTGGTTTATGGGCTACATCAGAGCCAGCAAGTGGAGCCATACCATATCAGGCCTCAAAACCTGAAGCTAGACATCCCAGCAATTCCAGTGGCAACTCTCAGTTTCATCTAGTCATAGATGTTTGACACCGGCCTCTTCAAATCCACATCTGCTTTCTTATCAAAGAACTGTTGTCAAAGGAAACTAGACCAAGGCTTGCCTTGCTGTTCTGTAAGTTTCCCACCTTAAGGCAAACTCATGATTGGAATTTGGCTGCAAAGAAGGACCCAACCAAACTGTTCCTCCAAACAGGTGCAGGAAGTACAGAACATGCATTTTGGACTCTGAATGGAAAACAGAGATATTCAAAGGTGGTAGTTATCTTGCCTGAATCACTCAGGAGATTTTTGCACAACATCTATAGAAGCAATGAAAGAGCTCTTCTATGAAAGCAGACAGTTTATAACACACCTATCTCTGTACCTATCACTTCACAAAGACAGCTCTCTGGCTATTGCTTGGTACCAAACCCACAGAACATCTTATTACCTCCATTTGGACATTCAGCTCAGATGTACAGCAATAAAATTAGCACTATGAGTGTCTTTCATGTACACAAAAGACACTCTTCAGAAGAGAAGGTTTGTGGACACATAAGGTACAGGGCTACCACTTTTTGTGAAAATATCTTTAATAGACTCTACACAAGACAAATTTAAAACAAGGTTAACAACAGAGCTAGTAAAGGAAGAAGTGATTGCTACACAAAGCTGTGCTACATGGGCAGAGTCTCTTCAGATAGAAATCTGCCTTTGATTGTGAAGTGGAAGGGGACAAAGACACTGTGGAGTTCCAGAATTAAGTGCCTTTCAGCATGGGCAAAAGCCACAGTTTTACCAAGAAAACTGCTACTAATTAGTTCTTCTACCCTATTAAAAGTGGTTATCTATCTTTTATGGAGCTGCTTCCCTCTTAGGTGTTTTTCTTCCTCAGTCATTTTTCATTTCCCACAAAAGAAATGTTCACCTTTTCACTCTTTTCCACCACGTTGCCATTTGACCTCCAGCTTCTCTTTAGACTTATTTGATGGAAAAAAAGAAAACACAAACCAAGCCACGTGTCCTGTAGCATTTGCTCACCTTGTCCTTAAAAACTGCAGAGAATGAGACATGAGCTGTACTTAACCTACTTGTATCTTTACTATGACAAAGATAAGGCTTGTTTTCTTCAGCTTTCAAATGTTTGCCCATGCCTCTTCCAGTGTGACCTGGGAAAGAAGGAAGTTAATATCTGACTTCTGGTTTTGTTGTGTACTTTTTCTAGTTGTTACTTAACAGCAGTCTGGTGTGCTGTGCAGGTAGTTTGCACGGGCCTGAAAGTCAGAAGTCCATATTTATGAATCAAGACTTGAGAGGTTACCTAAACACATTCATCTCTGTGATCCTTACCGTGGAAGAAGGGAAAAGTAAAGTAGTAGTTAAGAAGCAGTAAAGCAGATGCTTTAGAAGGCAGAGAACTGAACAGAAACATATTTCAAATATTGCATTTATGTAAGTAGCCTCTCCTGGGCATTTGATCTATGTCCAGGAGTTTTACAGTTTCATTTCATTGTTATGCCACCCAGCAGTCACCATCTCCTTCTCCCAGATAATGGGAAGTCTATTACCTTTTCTTCCTTCACCAGGATACACAAGATACAAGTTTTGCAGTGGCAATGCTGCATTCCTCAGTTTCTGGGCACTGCAATAATGCCCTTATCCTGCCTAGCTATTGAAATGCTGTAGGACAGGACTGTGGGGCACACACCACCAGCAGGCACACAAAACCGCAGAGGAAAGCACCCTGAACAACTGAAAAGCTAGCACAGAGACATACATATGAACACCTCTGCATTAACTCCTTCAGAGTGATCTTAATCCATTTTCAAAGCAGACAGAATTTAGATGCACTGGCCAGAGTTAACTCCAAACGAGATCAGCATCACTTGGATGCAGAACATTCAATCCAAAGTAGCTAGAGTGAACCTTCTCTACCTCGTTCCTCTGTCAACAAACATTAAGAACCTAACATATCCATGGCAACTTGTGCTGTGGAAACGAGAATTCAACATAACCTTTTTTGAAAGATGGTGCCAGTTCTTTCACCAAGAATTCACTGCAGAAACTATAAGTGCTGTAGGGTGACACTGTAATAATAAATGTAAATGTAAACGTCAGCGGAGGCCTAGCCTCAGACCCACACCTGCACAAAGAAGCCTGCAGGGATTTCAGTCTGATGCTACCAGTTGTAAAGGAAAGGTATTTCATTGCCCTGAAGACCCCACACACCCTCTCAGTCTTCAACACTGTGGGTGTGTAGAACCAGAATGACATCATCCCAGCATGGGCCCCAGTCTCCTAAGGAACTTAAATCAAGAAAAGCCAAAAATAAATCCATAGGACGACTGTGTTGCTATAATAAAACACAGATCAGGTCGTACTGATTCAGCCCCCCCAGACTTAGAAAAGCTATGTAGTAAACAGAACTGGAATTCAAATAAAATTTAAGCTTTGCAAGTTTTCTGTATCAATCACAAATGGAGCCAAAAAGCTGTGCTATGCATCACCTTAAGTGCTGTGCCCAGTTCTGGGCTCCTCAGTTTAAAAAGGACATCGAAACACTTGAATGTGTCCAGAGAAGGGCAACAAGGCTGGTGAGAGGCCTCGAGCACAGCCCTACGAGGAGAGGCTGAGGGAGATGGGATTGTTTAGCCTGGAGAAGAGGAGGCTGAGGGGAGACCTCATTGCTCTCTACAACTACCTGAAGGGTGGTTGTAGCCATGAAGGGGTTGGTGTCTTCTCTCTAGCAACTAGCACCAGAACAAGAGGACATAGTCTCAAGCTATGCCAGGGGAAGTTTAGGCTGAAGGTGAGGAGAAAGCTCCTCACTGAGAGAGATGTTTGCCATTGGAATGTGCTGCCCAGGGAGGTGGTGGAGTCACCATCCCTGGAGGTGTTCAAGAGGGGATTGGAGGTGGTACTTGGTGCCACGGTTTAGTCATGAGGTCTGTGGTGACAGGTTGGACTCAATCTTTGAGATCTCTTCCAACCTTGGTGATACTGTGATACTGAAGCCTTTGAGGAAAGAGCTATCTTCAATAGCAGTGGGAAAGAGGAGAAAAATATACATATATTAAAAAAAAAAGGCAAAAGGAAGAAGATAAGAGGCTGCATTTTCCATATACAAAGACTAGGGAAAATACCACAGTGAATTCTACTGTGATAAGCATTTTTAACATACCAGAAGTTTAAACAGTTGTTCTTCAACCTGAAGGTCCCATAGCAGTTGTAGTGAAACACAACCTAAGACTCATGAATGAAAGCCCTTGGATTTCACACTCATTTTTCACACAAAAAGAGCTACATGTCCTAGAGCTTTCAGCTCTGTAGCTACAGATAAAAAATGAATCCTTACAGCACTATATTCTGCGTGTAGAAAAAAAAAGGGGGGGCCAGGAATTAAACATGCCCTTCAGCAGATCATAATTCAACATTGCTTCTAAGATTAAGATGCTGACAGTTGTCTCCCAGGCCCAAATTCCTCCTACCAGACTCTTCTTCATGCATCTTAATTGCTAGGTTTAGGAAAAAGAGCATGCAAGATAAAGGCTTGTATCTGCTAATGACAGAATGCTTGATTTCATATCTTAATTCTCATTTGGAGTAATGAGCAAAGCAGTCTGACATCTCAGAATCTGATCTCAAATTTACCATGGGGTTTGAAGCCTCCAGTTTCTCCTTTGTCCCCAAAGCAATTTTATATGAAGATGGGGAAGACAAAATATTTTGGATGTTTGTAGCCACTGGTACACACTTAGTGTATCCAGTGGAAAATATTTACAGTAATGAAATGGAAGTGAGCCACAAGATATATAAAAGTATTTCCCCAACTCTCCCCAATGCAGTATTGCTTCTCTTTGAAGAGCAGGGAGTGGAAATGAGGGAGTGCAGATGTACAATTTTGAGAGCAAGACCCATTAGCACAAATGAGAAAGTTATTAACATGGGCCCAGTGCTATTAACCATTTTGAAACCTTTGTCATTTGTATGCCCCTGCTTTCTAGAAACCCTTCCAGGATTTTCTAGTGCTACAAAATAATGGTTGGAAAGGAGCTCAATAAATCAGCTAATACTGTCTCATGACTGGGGGAGAAAAGCATGGTCTAGACATAGTTAATCTGGCAGTGTAAAAATGGAAACACTGCAGCCTTCCCAAGCAATTTGTTCCAGTGGTTCACAATTTTTTTTCTTCTAGTGTCCATTTACACCATCATTCTTGCAGTTTAAGCACATTACCAGTGGTTCTGTTGTCAGAGTAGCCAGACTGGAAAAAACACTCTCCTTTATATCTCACCTGAAGACAGCTCTTCCTTCTCCCCGTAGTCTTCCGGTCTTTAAATGGAAGTTTAAATCTTCCTGTGATTAAAAGACTTATTTTCAAGACTTTGATCTCCATCTTCCTCTACACTCTCTTAAGGTACTCTTTTTTTTCCTTATCTTAGAATGAAGGACTGGCACACAATTTATGGAAAATTATCCTGCTGATGTACATCTGACTTGTTTGCAACACTTCAACTGCAACATCCTTAGAGCTTTTTTGCACAACTCATTCTACTCACCCACTGTTTACTTGACAAAGAGGACCGATAAATGGGGATTCTTGAGTGTGGTCCTTATCCAAGCAGGTATATTCCTCCCCCAGCTGCTTCTCCACTTCCTTCAAATCATTCTGAACCCTAACCACGTTTTCCAATGCACTTGCAGCAATTCCTAGCTTGGGACCATCTGCTGCTAATCTTGCGCAGCCTTAGCGTTTCACTTCAGTTTAAATTAGTGACAGAATCCTGCAGAGACTGCTCAGTTTAGACATCCTCTGCTCCTACATTGATGCACAAAACTACTGAAGGTTCTTCATGGTATTTAGAGAAACAGCTCCTTGCTTATCACCCAGACACAATTATTAGAATAGCTCATTAACCCGAGAACATATCTGTTCTTCCCAAACAAGACTGGATGCCATGCCACCTGGATGCCATGCCACCAAAGGAGATTTGACTGCTTGTGAATTTGTTTTCAGAAAAATCCACATTTCTTTCACACCCCTGTGCTGCTTATTTGAAAATCTTACCAAACAGTTCATATTTGTTGCAATGTTTTTCAAATGGTCTCCAGTTCTCTAGGGGTTCTTCTCTATCTTCCCCTCTTAGCTACAGGTACTGGCTTGGCTTCTCTTCAGCTTATCCCACAATCACAACAAACCTCATGCAAAAAGTGACTAAACATACAGTTTCCCCAGAATCAGTAGTAGGTCAAATCCCTTTTCTTCTGATAGACTCATAGAATCAATAAGGTTGGTGATCTTTGAGGTCTTTTCCGAGTCCAACCTGTCACCCAACACCTCATGACTACTAGATCATGGCACCAAGTGCCACATCCAATCCCCTCTTGAACACCTCCTGGGACAGTGACTCCACCACCTGCCTGGGCAGCACATTCCAATGGCTAACAACTCTCTCTGTGAAGAACTTTCTCCTCACCTCCAGCCTAAACCTCCCCTGGCGATAGCCATGATAACCATGTACTTCTAGAATAGTTTATATACTAACTTAATTATAAGCATAAAAAGGATGCCTTTAGTATCAAACATGCCTGAACAGACACAGGAAGAGCCAGCCCTGTAGAAAAACCCCTCTAGAGGCAGGAACACACTGATGAAAACAGTTTGCTGCACAGTGTAACAGCCTTGTATCCTGCATTTCTATCGCTCAACCATATTTACCTTTTCATCTTCAGTCCAAAAATTGTTTAACATAACTCTCTCAGTGTCAGAACTCTCACCAATTTTAACTTGGAACCTCTGACAGTGACTAGTGGACCCTTCCCTGAAACTGAGAGGGCAACACTGAGCGATGGGGTAGACAAGAGGAGTTCTGTTAACTACCACTTTTGAGGTCCAACAGGAGGAAGCCTCAGTATCACATAATCCCATTATTACAGCTGAAGTTTGTGGGCTCTACATATTTAGCAGCCTGAATTCTAAACACAGCCAGGAACTCTGAACCATATATTTGATATCTTTGGGAGTGAGAGGAGAAGATGTGAATTGAGGGGAAAAACTAAAACACCCCACACAACTGGCACAAGCAGATGAGCATTTGTCCTGTCTAGATAGTAAAACATAAATAAATAAAAAGTAGGAATTCCTACTTCTTAAAGCCAGTAACTTCTTTATTGTACATGTTACTTGTAAAGCCATGACAAAGAAGTTAAAAAGCTTTGCAAAGTAAACAGGCTGTGAAAAGCTAGGAAAGGGACAAGTGCTCCCCTCCCAATCCACTCACCAGCACACATCAGTGATCTAAAAATAAATAAATAAATAAATAAATATTTAAAGTGAAAATAAAAACCTTTTAAAAGAAGTGTTTTAAAAACCTCTCCATTTCCCCCAGAAAGCAGTGTGGTTTGCAGAACTCAACCCTACCCAGAGCAATAACAAACAGGCAAGTGACCCTCCTGTAGAAGGGGGGGGAAATACAAAAATAAATAAAATAAAAGAAAATCTGCCTGGAGTTTGTGTTGGCCAAGCAAATCAATACACTTAGTCATAACTCAACAGCATGACTTACAAAGCAAGTAATTGTTTCCACACTAATGCCATCTCTACCACTTGTTAGCAGAGAACGAGTTGCCAAAGTACCGAGCTCGCAGCGGATCTTGAACTGGCTTATGCTCGACAGCAGATTAAACACACAGAAACACTTCACTGCTGCAACAGTTAAGCAGTTACACACACACCACCAAAAAAAAGCCAGCTGAGAGTTCAGCCAGCCATAAATCTACTTTCTTCGGCTGTCTTAATGTATAAACATTATTACACAGTGATAGAATAGAATAAGCCAGGTTGGAAGAGACCTTCAAGATCACTGCGTCCAACCTATCATCCAACCCACCCAATCAACTAAACCATGCAACCAAGCACCCTATCAAGTCTTCTCCTGAACACCTTCAATGATGGTGACTCCACCACCTCCCTGGGCAGCCCATTCCAATGGGCAATCACTCTCCCTGTGTAGAGCTTCCTCCTAACCTCCAGCCTGTATGACCTCCCTACTCCTGCTGGCCACACTGTTCCTGATGCAGGCCAGGATGCCATTGGCCCTCCTGGCTGCCTAGGCACACTGCAGGCTCATGTTCAGCCTACCATCCACCAGCACCCCCAGGTCCCTCTCTGCCTGGCTGCTCTCCAGCCACTCTGACCCCAGCCTGTAGCACTGCCTGGGGTTGCTGTGGCCAATGTGCAGAACCCGGCACTTGGATGTGCTCAATCTCATGCCGTTGGATTCTGCACATCTGTCCAGCCTGTTGAGGTCCCTCTGCAAAGCTTCTCAACCCTCCAGCAGATCAACTCCTGCCCCCAGCTTGGTGTCGTCCACAATTTACTGATGACAGACTCAATGCCCTCATCCAGATCATCAATAAAGATGTTAAAGAGCATGGGGCCCAGCACTGATCCTTGGGGCACAACACTAGTGACTGTGTGTGATGCATTTACAAACACTATACTTTAAAACCCTTGATCCAAACCCTGCTTTTTCATTTCATAAAGTTTCACCCAAGAAAATATTCAATGACCAAGGCACAAAACACTTCTAGGACTGTTTAGGATCTTGGACTTTACTGCCACATAAGTGAGCTCTAAACCATATTAATGATCTTATTTTTAGTTTTAATAATGATTTGGGGGTTTAATTCCATTATGTTTTTATTAAAGCATCAGCATGACACACATTTCACATGATTTAACTTCAAAGGGTTAAGATTAAGTTACTGAATTCTTGCAATACCTGCTGTAGCTTTTTTTTTTTAAATGGTATTAAAGAAGCTATCAACTATAAGTGAGAACATATGTTTAAGACTAGGGTAAAGTTTATTCCAAGAGGCAAAAATTCCTTTCAGCTTTATGTAGTGATTTTGAACTACATATTTTAACTTACATCTTCAAACTATGTGGCGTAGTACTCTGTAATTTTCTAAGCCCAGAACACTGTAACTGCAGCAATCCTCAATTAATTACTTAGTTCTCAAAATCCCCATCTTCCTTCCTCCCACCCCAAGATATCTCCACATCACCCAGGTTTTTTTTTCCTGTGACTTCAAGAACTGCTGCCCTGCCAGGGTGTTTCAGTGTTGAATATTTTTACCTCCAGAAACGAATCCTACCAGCATATAAACTACTTCTTGCAATAAGAGGGAAAAATTCCTCAAAGTCTTTGAAGTTGACCTGAAATCCAGAAGCATCTTCAAGTACCCACCATGCCCTACAACTAATAGGAGAGTGCAAAACTCAGAAGACCACAAATGAAGCCTCACAAAAACTCAAGCCAAAACAAATGCCAAAACCCTCAGCCTCAGTTCCAGCGCTATCCTGAAACACAAGTGTAATCTGAGCTGTAGCACTCCACTCACATTCCAGGTAGAATGGATTTCGTGTTTACAAAATGTGTCTTCTCAAATCTCACTCCTGGTGCTCCATCCTGTGTATTAAATATTTAACCTCAGACAAGCACTTCACAGAAGGCAGCTTGAACACCTAGCAATGGCAAAGGCAGCTTTCCTAAGCTAAAACACCTAAACTTCGCAGGCAATTAAATGTGGCATTGGTTAAAAAAAGCCTTAAAGAGACATGCACAGAACGAACCAAGTCAGTTGTTCTACATCTAAAATATTTTCAATGAGCATGCTCATTGATCAGGCAGGTACAAGTCACAGGATGATGCTGTACTCAAAACCCTCAAACCTGAAACACCACTCGAAAAAACCCACCACTCTCTTCAAATACTTGGGAAAACAGCCAATGTGATACTTTCCAAAAGCAAGCCACAAGCAGAGGCTTAGCTGTGGCAACAACCCTTACTGCCTTTGAGATGTACTCCTTTGTACAGCTCCAACAGGCACCTCTTATCACATGAAAGGATGGCAATGGCAGAAAGGAATACCAGGAACTCTAAACCAAGGCTGTTTACAACCCTTGACCAACCTTTGTTACACAAAGGCAGAAGATAAAGAATTAACACTCTAGAAGGGGGCCAGAGACTCTTGACAATCCAGAAGTAACAATAACTTCTACACGTTATGGCTCTGCATAGGAAAGCACAACTGCTGAGTATGCACACTTCCCCCAGGAGCCTAAGCGTTTTCAGATGACAGGGCAGTATCTCCTGGTGAAGACAGAGCTATCTCCTCCTCATTTTGTCTGCATGCCAAGTTCATCAACAAGGAGAGGCTACACAAAACACAGTATGCATCTGCTAAGAGTTATAGCTTAATTCAGTAGTTTTTATTGATTTGTGCTACACAACACACAAGTTATCTTGTACTGCAGACAGCACAAGGATGGTTTCATCATGCTGTGTTCGGCTCTTTCTACAAAACCAACAATGCTGCAGATGAAGATGAACAGCAAGACCTCAAATGCAGAAAGCTAACATTATTTCCAGTCATGTGTTGGCTACACCAATCCACCAGAAAGCAAGTTTTCCACCTCTCCCACAGAGGATAAAAATGTGGGAAGGACTAAGAAGAGAGAGGGCAGAAAGTGTTTCACTTGCAGAGTCTAAGGTGAGCACACTGTGCCCACCACTTCAGGCTCTGCACCACTGAGAACCTTCAGTGTGGCATCCTACCATTCCCCTCTTAAGGGGGACTCCTGTCATTTTAGGCTGCATGCCTTGAGCTGACTCCATACCACAAGTTGCCCAGGTTCCCCACCTCAACACAAATTTGTTCTCACAGGGACAGGCTCCACAGGCCCGTAGTCTCATCTCCATGCACATACTTTGAGCCCATGTACTACACAGTAACAGTTCATCTGCTGCCCATCACTTCTCTCAGAGGTGTATCTACTAAATTTCTGGTGGCACTTCCCTGCCTGTATACCAACCAACAGTTCCTCACTCACTCTCTCCTCAACGCCACCCTCCCAGAGAACTCTCCTCTTTCAGAGTCTGTGCTACCCTACACATCAGCACTTGCAACCTTTTAGCTTCCCATGACCTCTGGCTTCACCCCACTCCACTTTCCAACACCTCTTTCCTTGTTTTTCTTTGTCCCACTCGTCTGGCCTGATTTCTTCCACCTTTAGATCTCTTCCCAATCCACCATCTGACACAGGTTCCCCTTCCCTTACAACTCTCGTAGACAGATTTATTTCCTCTTAATATCACATGCTGGAGAATCTCCTGTGGAGCAATTTAAACTGCTGTTAATAAACAGAGAGTAAAGGTCAGCTTAAAAAAAAAATCCACCTTTCACCTTTATGAAATTGCTTCACACACAGCTCAGGGCTTCCCAAGCAAGGAACCCTCTCCGTTATTCTAGCTGGACTGTGCTCCTTGATGTTCAGAGTATTTCTCCAAACCCCTTGACTCGTTTGATGCAGTATTCAGATAAAATTCAAATTTTTTGATTACTGCAAGTCTCAAAAAACCAACCAAACAAACCAGAATTCAGAAGGAAACCTCCCGCAGCTGTCCTGTTAAGGTCAAAACACAGAGCAGCAGCATCACTGCAGCACAGCTCGAGAAGAGATCCCCTTAAAAGTTACTGTAACAAGGGTCTCATTTCTACAGTAAAGCTGAAAAGTATTTTGTTGACACCAAAACACTGATCTGTTAACAGCAATTTGCATTCAAAGCCCGTGTCAAACAAGCAGTAGTCACAAGTTACAATCTCACTGAACGTATGATTTAGAGGCTGCAATCCACTCTTACACCAGAATTAAAGCAACCTGTTTTCCTTGGGCAGAAAAACTGATTTAATTCATTTTGGGTTTATATATATTTCTTTTTTAATAAGAACTTTTCACACCTTCACACAGTGTTTAATTTTTGCTGCACTTCACACCAAAGCCCAGCTGACTCTGTAAAAACTGCTCACAGGAAGTCACACTAAACTCAGAAATACCATATGGTCACTGAACAAGAAAACAGCCATGGTTACCAAAACAAATTAATGCCATTGATCACTTTAAAGAGAGATAGCTGTAAGGCTTGCTAATTATCCAAGGTGCTTATTATGTATTTCAAAGTTTGACAGTAATTCTATACTTCTATCAAAGCCAATAAATCAATCATCTCTGTTAAAGGCTTGGAGGGAAAGTAAAGCTTGCTGCTCAAATCTATGGTCAACATATGAGAAACATTACTATGAAAGCCATTTGAAAAGCCTCCTCATGGGAAAGGGTAACATTATGAGTACTAAGTGTTTTCACATGTTCCTTCTACCTTTGTTCTTTTACAGTCTTATTTTTCACCTCTTCCACAGCAAGATTTTTTTTTTTTGGAGGCTACTAATCTGAATTCCATCTCTTTCTTCTCCAGGCCCCTTGGGACTGCTCTCCCCCATCCACCTCTTTTATTCCTGTGACAGTAATTCTCTGATCAGTCAAAAACAGCTTCACATGGCATTTTCCAGCAGAGTCAGGAATCTGCAATGGTAGCAGATTTGGAAGGGAGCAAGAGAAGAAATCATCTGAAGGGAAACACCCTACTTCCTTACAGCTAACTTGTTGTAAGACTGTCTGCTGGAGGTGGGGGGGTGAACCAAAAAAGAACATGCTCCATCCTCAAGTCATGCCTCTCATGCATTGATGAGCAAAAGGAAGCAACTAAACTGAAGCAAAGGCACTACTCTGTACACAAGAAAGCCCAGCCACCAGAACTCTCTCTCTCCATGAAGGCCAAGTCACCAATGCAGCCTTATGTATTGTATAATACAAACTGCAGACAACCTTAACTCCACTATGATGAATTCCAAAGCAGGTTGAAAGAAACTAAATAAATAATTAAAAACACCACCAAAACCCATACAAAAAAACCCCACAACCACCTCCTAGGCTATGCTACAAAGTCTCAAAGCCTAACTCAAATTCTAGTCTACCACCACCACCACAGCATCATATCCCATTTTCCATGTTCACCTGCTTTTAGCATTGGTACACATTTAAACCCCTAATCTCAAAAGAACCATGTCCTCAAGCCAGGCTATTCTATTACCACAGGACATTACTCACTTTGCTGTAAAGTAGGAAATAAATCTTTCTGCAGAATTTGGATTTTCCTTTCTATTTAATGACTCACAAAACACACTGTGCTGCAATCAGGGTGCAGTTCAGCCACTTACTCCTAAACAGAACATGTGTGAAAGGCTGTTATGCTTTGTTACTTTAAGCTTAATGTCTAAAGACAAGTCTCTAAAAAGCCCCTAGATGTTTGCCTCAAATTTGCACCACAGCTCACTTGTACATTCAGCAATCAGCACAGAGGCACCCCACAGTAGTTGCAGTTTCTAGAAGCTGTTGAAAAACTGAAAGAAGCACAAGTCATATTTATTTTTACATTCAAAGCTGAGTATATGCAAAATATATATAACTTGTGAATGTTATAAACATCAATAATAATGCCTATAAACATTCACAGTATGTTATAAAGTCAGTAATTCAGTGATGACAAGCTTAAGCATTTGCCACAAGAGCCTATAAATGCTGATGCTTTAAGTGTTTGTATTTTCCTAGTACACATTTTCCCACTCCAAAGATTGTTGCCCCTCTCCTTGGCTGTTTCATACTGGATCTCTTCCACTTGCATCACTGCAAGCCATTTGCTTCAGGCTGGTTTCCCTTTACCCAGTTAGGAGCTACCATTTTCCTCCTGGTCCCTCTCTGTCACAACTGCTTCCTTGCACCTTTATTCCCCTGCAATTCCACCAGTCAACATTTTTAAGCATTTCAGCACACTCACAAGCCCATTGACAATTTGGATGCCTTACCTGGTTGTTTGTTATTATTTTACAGGTTTGCCTGAGCCAGATATTCTATAACAAGCTACTTGCAATACTGATCAGAGTTTTTGTCCATTTCATAGAACTGTCGAGGTTGGAAGAGACCTTTGAGATGTTCCAGCCCAACTGCTTGCCTAGAGCTCACAGTCCCACCACTACTGCTAAGCTATTATCATTCAACCATGTCCCTCAGCACCACATCCAGGTGTCTTAAATACCTCCAGAGATGGTAACTCCACTATCTCCCTGAGCAACCTGTTCCAATGTTTGAAAACCCTTTCTGGGGAGAGATTTTTTCCTAATAGCAAACCTGAACCTCCCTTGACACAACCCGAGGATGTTTCCTCTTGTCCTGTCACCCATTGCATGTGAGACCAAGCCCCACCTCTTTCCAACCTCCTGTGAGGTAGCTGTAGAGGGTAATGGGGACTCCCCTCTGTCTCCTCTTATGAAGACTAAACACCCTCAGCTGTTCCTCATAAGACTTGTGATCAAGACCCACCACCAGTTTTGTTGCCCTCCTCTGGACCTGCTCCAGCACCTCAATGTCCTTGTTGTAGTGAGGGTTCCAGAACTGAATACAGCATTTAAGGTGTGGCCTTCACCAGTATCAAGTAGAGGAGGATAACACCACCCCTAGACCTGCCAGTCTCACTATTCGTGATCCAAGCCAGGATGTTATTGGCTTTCTAGGCCACCCGAGCACACTGCTAGCCCATAATCAGCCAGCCAAAAGCACATTTAAGTAAGTACAGCTCTTCATTCCCCTCCTGAAAAGGCCTGGCTCTCATCTGGGGCTATACAACATGAATCAGTAACCATTCAGCAAAATCCTATTTTTCAATCTTATCTTGAGGCTGAGAAAACAAAGTGTCCTATTGTCTCTCTCACAGAAGTGTTTTCAATTAACCTTCTAACATCCTCTCTTCTCCTAGGGGAAAGAGGGAAGGAAACCATCAGGTGAGCTGTCTTTGACATGGAAGCTAACCCATTCTGTAAGCAAGTTACAATGACTGTTTCAATGGCTATGGATGCCATCGCTGATAACACAGTAACTGGTTGCTTGCAATGAATCAAACTGAAGGGGCTTGTGTGTGCACTGTTCATAAGAGATATATATGGTTGTAGAGTACCAGGTTGGAAGAGACCTCAAGGATCATTTGGTCCAACTTTTGTCGCAAAAGCATGGTCTAGATGACCCAGCATTCTGTTCAGCCAAGTATTAAAACTGTCCAATGCTGGGGAATCCACCACTTCCCTGAGAAGATTATTGCAATGGCAGATTGTTCTTACTGCATCTCTCTTGTAAATCTCCCCAGGACTAGCTTGTACTCACTGACCACTCATCTTTTCCATGTGATTGTTACTAAAACCGGAGTTTCTATCTTCTTTGTAGCTACGTTTTAAGTTCTAGAACACGGTGATAAGGTCTCTCTTAAGCCTTTTATCAAGGCTGAACAAGCCTAATTCTCTCAGCCTTCCCTCATACGGCAGGCTTCCCGGTGCTTTGATCATCTTTGGGGCCCTTCTCTGGAGGAGCACATAAAGAACATAACATACTCCTCTCTGGACAGAACTCTGCCTTCACGGTCTCTCCAGTATCTTCAGCTTCACCACCATTGTAAGCAACGGTGCTGCACAGGCAAATCAGGAGTAACTTCCCAAGACAAAGGGTGCCATGAGTACCCTTCGGGAACCACTGCCTTGCAGACCTTACATTACCAGAGGTTTTTTTGCCTCCTAACAAACAAACTTGCAGCGTATATCTGAACAAAAGACCAAAAGCACACGAAGGGCTAATCGTATTTCAGGTCATAATGAATGAAAAGTTAGGTGCCTGCACATCTTTTTTTTCTAAAAAGAAAGAAAGAAAAAAAAAGCCTACTATACACACACAAAAAGTCGACGTAAAAACGAAATAATCCCCTCAACAATATTCGTTTTTACATCACGTTTTAAAGTAAGGCTCGCAAGATACAAGGGCACAGCTAGCTGCCCAGCAGCTGCAAGGGCAACCATGACCGCCTGCACACCTCCGCCCCAACAAGAGCTCTCCCTCCGCCGCGGAGGAGGCGCCGGTCCCCCGCGAACAGGGAAACAGGGGTCGCTAGGGCACTCAGGAGCACTACCCCGGGGAGGGGGGATGTTCCCCCCACTACTACGGCCGCCGGAGCCACCATCACCTCCCCCGAGGCGCCGGCTCAACCTACTCCAAAGCGCATGTGGGGGGGAAGCCGCCCTCGTACGGAGACGGAGCGGGGAGTCCAGCAGACCGCCCGGCAGCCCCGAGAGACTTAAAGAGAGGGGAGCCGTCCCGGCGATGAGTCCGGCGGACAAGAGGCAAGAGGGTTGCCGGGCGCCGGGCTAAGGGGGGCCGAGCTGCCGGGTGCTCATAGGAGCCGGCTGCGGCTAAGGCGGCCGGTACCGCCCTCCCGCCGCGGGGGCCGCACACCTCAGCCGCGACGGCACGGAGAGACCGCCCCGCAGGGCCCGCCCGCCCCCGGCGAGGTCCTCTCACCTCACGACCGGAGGCGGGCGGGGAAAGCCGCTGACCCGCCCGGTGGCGCGTACCTGACGGCTGCGGGTAGTAGGGCCCCTGTGGCACAACCCCAGAAGTGGCTGCCCGTTGTTGTGGCCCGGGTGGCGACAGGAAACAAGCAGCCCCCGCGGTAGCGGCGTCTCCACCGTGGCGCAGTTACCATGGGACGGACGCCCTCTCCCTCCGGAAGTCACCGCCGGGGGGGCGGGGAAGGGGGCGGGGAGAGGCGCCATCTTGAACGTGGCACCAAGCGCCCGGCCTGGTGCCTGTCTTCCGCCATCTTGAGCGTGGCACCGACGCAAGGCGGTAAGGGTAAAGAAATTCCTGGAGGACATATTCGAGTCCCTGTCCTCCCCACCAGGCCCCGTCCCCGAGAGTGGGAACTCTAAAGAATTACAGCGTTATACACACAGATGTAAAAAGAGATCAAAGCAGAAAGTCATACCTGGGGTTGAAACGGTTCTCTTCAGTGCAATAAAATCACGGTAAGGAAAAGAAAGGTATCATAATGTAGCTAGTGGGAAAGCTATGGTGATTTGTTGTGATGGTGGTTGGTTGGTTTTATTGGTTTGTTCTGTTCTGGAGAAATTCGGAAACAAACCAAACTTGCCTCAGTAGCCACCTTGCAATCTGAGGTCCTTTGGCATCACAGCAAGACAGGGAACAGGGCAGAAAGCCCCAGGAACAGCAGGCAAGAGAGAAGCACAATGAGGGGCTCAAGCTGGGCTCCTCAGCCTCACCCACAGCTCCAGCAGCCAGGCCTGTGCAGGGCACAGCGTGGGCCATAATGGCCCTCAGATGGTTTTAGCTCAGCCTATAAACCTTCTCTGGCACATGGAGCATCCCCCCTGCGCACAGTGTGCTTTCAAGGACAGGTTAGTGTTGTGTGTGAAACTGCACATAGGAAACAATATTCTCTGGATGGATAAATGCAGTGCTGAAGTGCTAGGAAAAGCTTGCTACAGCACTAATTGCTAGATGTTAGGAAGAAGTTCTTCACAGAGTGATTTGCCATTAGAATGGGCTGCCCAGGGAGGTGGTGGAGTCACCATCACTGGAGGTGTTTAGGAAGAGACTGGATGGGGTGCTTGGTGCCATGGTTTAGTTGATTAAATGGTGTTGGGTGATAGGTTGGACTCGATGATCTCTGAGGTCTTTTCCAACCTGGTTAATTCCATTCCTATTCCCATTCTATTCATATTCCCATTCTAGTCCAGTCTAGTCTAATTGTGCTGCCTTGTGCATATGTTTTAGTTTTTAATTACATGCTTGCATGCCATTTTGTCCCCGAAGGACTTCTGCCTCATTTAATGCACAGGACTGGGCTGAAATATGGTTGTGATTTTACTTCAGAGATGTGGAAGTTTTCTAACCTTTGAGCACTTGCTTTTGTGGTTGTAATAAAAGCAGGTAATTTCAAAAACTAGAACACAACATTAGATAATCTGCAGTGATCCCTGGCACGTGACAAGCTGTTTGGCTTTCATCTTAGCGTGAGGGTAATTGGCTCTCTGTAAGTCACTCAGAAGCACATGAAACACCTCAGGTCAGCTTGTCAGTGGTTCAAGAGCTGGAGCTTGCAGCCTGAGTCAGAGACACCGACCCCCTCCCTTCCTCCTCGTTCTTCCTCTGGAGTTGATTTGACATGTTTTTTATTAAAGACTCCTTATAATCTTGATCTCTGACTCAGTCCTCATTCTAAACACCAGCAGTGCTTCTCCTGTACCAGCCCAAGAATCATAGAATCAATAAGGTTGGAAAAGACGTCAAAGATCACTAACTCCAACCTGTCACCCAAGACCTCATGACTACTAAACCATGGCACCAAGTGCCACGTCCAATCCCCCCTTGAACACCTCCAGAGTTTGCTCAGACAGGAGTAGAATCAGAGCATGAAATGCTGTGGAGGTCGATGGGTTTAACTCTGTCACATCTGCCACTAGAGGTGCACTTCAGGAGCACAACAGTGAGCGAGAGAGAGAGAATATGATTTTTAGAGGAGATTTCTGTGAGCAAATGGAAGAGAAAAAGCTCCAGCCCTTCTGGCTGCAGGAGGACTTTGCCATCAGGCTTGGTCAGTTAATATTATGTTCTGCCATTTAATCTCCAGTCGTGCTGATTTCTTCTACTAACTACTGAGTCACATAGTTTCTGTAATTCCTATAACATCATCATTTTCTTCACAAAAATGAGCCTTAAGGAGCGTTGTTTCCATGCCACAGCGCCTGTCTTTCAGTGCCATCTAGCGCTCACACGTGAAAGAGAAGTTGTAAGCGATGGAATTTCTCAGCAGATCGATTTTGCCATGATTAATAGATTTTGAAAACTGATAGACTGCACTGATATTGTATCAATTTACAAATAGGGGACTGAGTGCACCCTCAGGCTCATGAAGGGCCTGGAGCATGTGGCCTATGAGGAGCATCTGAGGGAGCTGGGGTTATTCAGTCTGGAGAAGAGGAAGCTGAGGGAAGACCATATCAGTCTTTACAACCTCCATTGGAGCGAGGAGAGGTCCAGCCTCTGCTTGGTGGCAAGCAGCAGGACTAAAGGAAATGGTCACCATCTGCACCAGGGGACACTTAAACAGAATATTAGTAATTATTTCTTCACTGAAAGGGCTATCAAATATGGAAAGGGTCTGCCCAAGGTGCTGGTGGAGTCACCATCCCTGGAGGTGTTCAAGTGGTGTGTGGCCCTGACACATAGGGACATGGTTTAGTGTTGACTCTTCAGTGTGTTGAGGGTTGGGCTGGATGATCTTCGAGGTCTCTTCCATCCAGATGTAATATATTCTGTTTCTATATATAAAATCTAGAGACATATCTATTCATTTGTTATTTTAGGGCATTAAATTCTGACACAGGTCTCTCTTACATTACTTAAAATCAATAGCACTCACAAATCAAACATATATATATGTCTATAAAAGTTGGTTTCTGACCCTTCTATCAGAAGTGAAATGAACAATCTGGCCACACATCCCATCACCATAACATGCACCTCCATCTCATCAGTCTGGGGAATCAAATCCTAAGGTGTTTTGACTTGTTGTTCATGTTCAAGTATCAAGCAAAATTTCAATATACAGTAAAAAAATTCCAGCTTCAATGCAGTGACTTCAGGATGCACAGAAGGACTGGTGCTTGTAATAGGAGACATAAACTAATAGTCACCCTGGAAGCTCTACTAAAGCTTTCAAATAGCTTTAGGTAAATCAGTGAAAAAAAAAAGTATTACAGAGCCAAATTTGGACCAACAGTAGATTGTTCAGGGTTGAACTCAGATTTTAACATCTTTTGTGGCATCAAGAGTTAAAGCCTAATGAAGTACACCCTTTCCATTCTCCTAAGCAAGATACCGCTCTCTTATTTACCTGGTTCTGTGTCCTGTTGTATTCCTCTGCTGTGACTTTGTAGCTGGGTTCACTGAGACCAAGGAGTGTGGCAAGTGTCCTTTTAAGGGACTCACATTCTGGAAACACCCAAAAGATGGATATTAAATGGAACATCTTCCTTCTACTGAAGAGCTTTTTTACAACAGGCATTTTGCATGATGGCTGAGAATTCCATGGAGCAGTCATGCATATGAACATAAAAGCATCAGCAGAGGAGATGACAGAGGGCAAAAATTCATTTATTTAAGTGAAAAATCTTCTCCTTGTTTGGGAAACCTCCTTCCTAATCCAACCTTTACAACTTTTTCCAGAGGTCTGGCCAACATTTCTGGGATAGCATAGCTCACTTGCTCCATTCCCTGTCTATAAAAATTTCTTCCAGGCTATGCTCAATCAATTAAACAACTTGACCTTGGTTTAATTAATGACATGACCTCAGAGCTATCTCAGCACAATTACCTCTTCCACCCTTGCTCTTTGTAGAGGTTAAGAAAGAGAAGTGACACTTTTGAACTTTAGGCAGCTGCTGAAGAAAATGAACTCATTGCAGCTGCTTTCAGGCCCCACCTTTTCAGACACAGCGCTGCCCTGCCTGCAGCAAACTGACAGAGAGTGCCTGGAGTAAACATCAGCCAGCACAATCCTGATGTCAGCCTTCTGACACCGTGTTCTTACAGCACTTATCTCTATGGTCCTTTGTGGCCTCAGTTCCTGCCTCTGGGCCAGTTTCTCCTGCTTCCCCTCCCCTTGCACCCTCTCTCCATTTGCACCATCCCTCTTGTTATGCCAGTTCAAGCTCAGATGTTCAACTGCTTTTCATAAAACTGCAACAGGTTTAACTCAAAGCCAACTTTCTTACTGCTGAGTAGCTCATACCCTGTATTGTGGGTCACACTGATTGCAATGCAGTAATGAAGGCCACTGACAACTTATCATAGGCTTTCTTCTCAGTTGCTGAAAACTTCCTAGCACTGAAGTATTTTGTCCAGTGTGAGCAAGAGGAGGACTTCCAAATGTATGAAAGCATGGGTAGGAGTCAAATAACATTTTTTCTCTAGTCCATATTAAAGCAGTTCTTTGTTTGCCTCACTGCTGTGAATCATAGAGGAACTAGGGCGTCTCAGAGTCTTGAGATTTGAGGGGGATGCTCACTGGTCCAGCTTTTGCTATCCCTCTGAACATTTGCCCAGGATGCAAATATTACAAGCTGGAGAGAAGATTTGTGTGTGGAAGGGACACAGGGCAATCCACAGAATTACTTCTTTTTTTCCAGCATGCTTAGACTTATGGAAAAGACTGATTCAAAGTGAACTTAAAAGAAAGCTGAGTGGCAGAACCAGTAGTTCAAAGTTAGGACACATGCTTTGAAGGTTACTTCATTACATTTTTCAGTAAACCCCCTACTTGTGTTGAATGATGGAAAAGGAAGAGTATACACTGTGATCATGTGTTATTTTCCCCTATGATCATGTATTATCAGCTGGAGAAGGGAGACTTCGGAGCACTCTTGGAGCTGGTAAGGATTGCACAGCAAGGAAAGCTACTGTCTGTAGAAACCCCCTTCAGTCATGGAGAGCTTGAAATAAACAGAAGACTGAGGAGAGTGAAGGTAAAAGATGAGTAAAAGATGGATGTATAACAAAAGCATCTGAAAGGTGATACAGGGAGTTGGGCCTCATGGTAGTCTCTGCCCTACAGCTCCCATACAACTCCTGTGTGATCTTGGCAGCTCATAGCCACATGGTGTGTGCTTGTGGGCTCTGGTTCAAAGCACTTGCCATCCTTGCAGAAGAAGTGCTGACCAGAGGTTTGTGTCGGTGTCTTGAGCTTGCTCATTTACTTCTGGTTAAAAGTGATGTCTCTAAAATGTAAATAAATCTGCTGGAGAGGGTCCAGAGGGCACCACAAAGATACCAGAGGGCTGGAGCACCTCTTCTACAAGGACAGGCTGATGGAGCTGGGTCTGGTCAGCCTGGCAAAGAAAAGGCTCCAGGGAGACCTTATAGCAGCCTTCCAGTACCTGAAGGAGGAGGGACTTTTTGTTAAGGCCTGTGGCAATAGGACAAGGGGCAATGATTTGAAACTAGAGCAGGGTAGATTTGGGTTGGACATTAGGAAGACATTCTTCACTATGAGGGTGGTGAGGCATTGGAGTAGGTTGCCCAGAGAAGTTGTGGACAAATTAGCCTTGAAATGCTTCAGACCAGGCTGGATGAGGCCTTGAGCAGCCTGGTCTAGCAAAGGGTGTCCTGTATCAGGGAGGGGCTAGAATTAGATGATCTTAATGTCCTTGAACCATTCTGTGGTTCTGTGATTCATAGGCACTGCACTATCCGCAGTGTAACACGCTTAACATCCCACAACATTTCTATCTGCATACTCTTAAAGTTAGTTGCCAGCTGGCAATCTGGACTCTTGTCTTTCTATTGCAAAACATGTTATTTCAGGTGTTATCTGACACACTCTTCCAAAAGTCTCCATCCTCTACTACATTTCATGTTGCACAGCAAATAGAAGGGGACAGAATGCAGGCTATAAAAACACACTGAAAAGAGACCACGCTCTCGAGTAACTACTTCATGCACAAAGTCTCTGTAAAAAGTGCTACATGGCCTTGTAATTAAGCCTGTCATGCTGCATAAGGACAGAGGGCTGAACTGAGATTTTGCACAACTATTTCTGCTTTTCCCCTTAACTAATTTAGCCATCTTAAGTTGCTTTTTGATGTTTAGCTGCAAGGCAGTTACTGTTATTTATAATTAATACATCACACAGTAATGAAGAAAGAATAGTCTAAGTATCTGCCACAAAGCTATGTTTGGAGATGGGATGTTTATTTCACAAAACACTGGCAGCAAGAAGCACAGTGCACATGAAAGGGTGGAATGGCAGCAAGTAGCTTCATGTTACCTCAAGTGAAACAAAAGAGTCAGGCACGGGGCTGATGTTTCTTAGAACATTTACCACTATTTCACTGTCAGCATAGAGGGATAGACAGGGCAGGGCTCTGCCTTGGATATTTGTGCTTAGTGTTTTCATTAGGGGATGGGTTGATCTCTTTTTGCAAATAGTTGAGAGCAACATGGGAAATAATTTAGAATAGAATAGAAATAGGAATGAATAGAATAGAAAGAATGGAATAGAATGGAATAGAATGGAATAGAATGGAATAGAACAGAACAAACCAAGAGGAATAGCATTCAACATACTCTTTGTAAAACAAGCATTTGACAAACAAACCAACAACAACAAAAACAGACATACAAAACAGCACCAGCCCAAGAACAAAACCCAAACCCAAACAAACAAACCAGCATAAACAACAAAACCAACCACGATGTAAAGAAATAATTACAGGGTTCTGCGCTGAGACAAGATGGGAAACAGCTGCTTAGGTAGCAGATATGCTTACTCTTGGTGAGAACCAGCTGGGGCTTCTGTTCTCTTTGTACATGACAACATTTGAAAAGCATGTGGAGAAATTAGAGAAAGTCCAGAGGACAGCAAAAAGAGTAAGCAATATCTTGGGAACTAAGATGAAGGCAGAGCGATGCAAAGGGATGGTGAGTTTAGTCTACAGATGAAAAGACTAGGGGAGATGTGGTGCCAGTCAAATACAGGGAAAGATCATGTAAGACAAAAGGATAGTTTGTTGATAGAACAAGAGAGGAGCGGAAATGCAGACAGCATGAGCTACATCAAATAAAACTCTATCAGTGAAGCATTCAAAAGCACTACAGCCAGTTGTCTGGGGGGCTGCTGCAGTAACCATGACTAGAAGTCTGACAACCCTCTCCAGAATTACTCCATCTTTCTTAGGGAAGAGGCCAAACAAAATAATCCATCCTTAATTAGAACTCCTATTCTGAGTTTCTGCCAGTGCTCTCTGCCATACTCAACTAACTGTGAAGGCTGCACAAAATTCATAAGATACCTAACATACTGCCCTCTGGTGGTTACCTACCCGCATGATACTGGCAGCCTTCCAGTACTGAAGAGGGCTACAAGAAAGCTGGGGAGGGACTTACTACAAGGGCTTACAGTGATAGAACAAGAGGGAATGTATTTAAACTTGAGGAGGATAGATTTAGACAGGATAGCACAAAGAAATTCTTTAAAGTGAGGGTGGTAAGGCACTGGGAACAGGTTGCCCAGGAAGGTTGTGGATGCCCCCTATCTGGAGGTGTTTAAAACTAGGTTGGATGAGGCCTTGAGCAACCGTGTGGTGTAGTGAAAGATGGCAGGGAGGTCCCTTCCAGTACAAACCATTGTATGAATCTATGATAATCAGGTTTTCTGTTGTGTTTGATTTGCTCTTTCACTTCTACCAAGGGCCTCTAGGTATCCAAACCCCAGAATAGCTCCTTCATGGGTATTGTGAAATGCACCTTGGAAAAGACCAATAGGCTGATAGCAAGCAGTGTAGTCTGAATTATGTAATGTTGATAGTGTTTATATCAGCTGGCCAAAAGAAAACACAGAGTTTTAAAACTCATTTCAATCCTAGTAATAATTCCTTGAGACAAGACTAGTATTAAAGAAGGAGGGGAAATAGTAACATTCCCAACTCTAGTGCATCTCCAGCCCGCTGCCAGGGCAGTGTGTGAAGCAGAAAAGGCCTTGGTTTACTTTCCAGCTGCAGAATGCCTCATCTGCTCACCTCCCAGCCTTTTACCCTAGCACCCTGTGGCCATGAGAAGGCCAGTTGATGGACTCAGCTTTGGCCAGCAGCAAGTCATCTTGGGAACTGGCTGAAATGGGCTTTGTCCAACATGGGGTGCAACTTCTGGTGTCTTTTCACAGAAGCCAACCCTGCAGTCTCCCAGGTACCAAATACTTGCCACATAAGTGCAGCACATGACCTCAAAGAAACCCTGCATGGGTGATAACAGCATCACACCACTCTCTTCCTAAAGAGCAAATGCCTTGAAAAGGCTGCCAGTCCCTGGGACACAGCCCAGAGATTGTCAGTTTGTAAGCACTCCTGCTCCATGGCATTGGCACCTTTATGGCACAGCAGCTGCTTACTGATCACAGACCATGAATAGGCTCCTTGGTACCACCACATAATTACACCAATGCTCTTTGAGTGTCACTGATGTGAAAAGTGTCACTTGTTACACCTCTCCCCTTCTAAAGCTGCAATATCACTCCTGAGTGCCTGCTCTTGTGTTACACAGACATCTAGAGGGGCTGCTGCCTGTGCTGACTCCATGCTGTTCAACAGAAAAACCACAGACCTGCAGGAAAATAGAAGCTCTGCTGACCCTTAGTGGCCAAAAATCCTTTATGGTACTGGGAGTGTTTTATAAATTAAACAGTGCTCTGTTCTGGTGCAAGAGGAGGAAGGAGGGTACGTCTTGCTGAGGGCAAAACTGGGAGAAGAGACTGACCCCACACCTCATTCCAAAAACCTTTCAGGGAGTTGTAGAGAGCAATGAGGTCTCCCTCAGCCTCCTCTTTCCC
>CM037642.1:16023840-16065534 GCA_015227895.2 Colaptes auratus
AAAACCCCAAACAAACAAGAGCTCGTTGATAACATTCACAGAGTGAGACAACCCCAGTGCTGCTGCAGTGGAGCTGCACCCTTTTCCTTCCAGTGAGTACCTTTACCTCCCTCTTCAGCCAGCTACTACTAGCTTGCCCCCTCCAGATGTGCAGCAGTAATTTCAGCACTTGGTTCATAGAATGTTTTTAGGTTGGAAGAGACTTTGAAGATCATCCCTTCCATGGACAGGGCACCTTCCACGACCAGGTTGCTCAAGGCTTCATCCAGCCTGGCCTTGAGACACCTCCAATAGGGGGCATCCACAACCACACTGGGCAACCTGTCCCAGCGTCTTCACCATCTCCACTGTAAGAATTTCACACTAATACCCTGTCTAGCCTTCCCTCCTCAGCTTAAATCCATCCTTTTGTCCTATTGCTACAAGCTGCTGTAACACTCTGTTCCCAGCTTCCTAGTTCATGTTGCAACAAAACAACTCTGCAAACCTTCAGTCAGCATGGTATATCAAGAACATGCTCATGCAGTTTCAGGTCACTCTATGTATTCCTCTGAGAAGTGAGGCAGTGAAGTCTGGTTTACAGCACAGATATCACAGGTTCACAGGAGATAGTGGTGGAAGGGACTTCTGGAGATTAAGTCCCTGCCAGAGCAGGACCCTAGAATCCAGCACAGGTCACCAGGAACACATTCAGATGGGTCTTGAACGTCTCCAGGGAAGGAGACTCCACAACCTCTCTGGGCAGCCTGCTCCAGTGCTCTGTGACACTCACAGTGCGAAGTTCCTCCTCATTTGAGGTGGAACCTCCTGTGCTGCAGTTGATAACCATTGCCCCTTGTCCTATCAGAGGGTGCCACTGAGCAGAGCCTGTGCCCCTCCCCTGACCCCCAGCCCTCAGACATTTACAAACAGGACTCCCAGGTCTTCCCACAGGACTGCTCTCTAGCAGATCGCCTTCTAACCTGTGCCTCAGGCATGCTCCCAGTCTCCTCCAAAACACAGAGGGAAGAAAAATATCTTTCATTATTCAACCTGCACTTAAAATCAGTAGGCTTCGTGGTGTCGTGCTGTTTGTGTGTTTGCATGCCATTATGTGTTAGCAGAGACTCATTACAGTAATTAATACCCTACTTAATGCTATTTGCAGGCAATAGACTTACAGTAAATAAACACAGGCTACTGCCACATTTCTCTAGCACATGCATTACCAAAACCCACATCTCCTACTGCCCTCCCATGCCTAGTTCACCACCTCACACATCTTGCCATGAACACATCAGCAGAATTATTTTTTCCCCCAGAAAGCTATAAGGCCATTACTAAACTATTATAACCCAATAAATAAGAGAAAGAATACAAACACCCACCACATCCAGTGGTCTAAAAACTAAAGACTGCATTAAGGATAATTGAAATACAGAAGCAGCAGACTATGCAGCAGGCCAAGTTATTGGAATTTTAATGCTGAAAATGTTTATTCATTGGCTGGCACCTCGATCACAGAGTGATAGGGTTCGAAGGGACCTCTCGAGATCACCTAGTGCAACACCCCCACCAAAGTAGGCTCACCTACCACGGCTGCACAGGACAGCATCCACACAGGTTTTGAATGCATCCAGAGATGGAGACTCCACCACCTCTTGGGCAGCCTGTTCCAGTGCTCTGTTACATGAAATTAATTCTCTCTCATGTTTAGATGAAACTTCCTACAATCAAGTTGTGCCCAATACCTCTTTTTCTGTCACTGGGCACCACTGAGAAAAGACTGCCCCATCCTCCTGACACCCACCCTGTCAGTGTTTCTAAGCATTACTGAATGCCCAGAGACCCACTTGCAATTCTCACAGGGACAGCCCCAGTCCCCAAGCGAGCTGGAAGTGCAACCTACAGTGGTGCAAACGCTTTAAGTGCGCCTCTGAAAACGTGCAACGGTCAGGCTCTGCCCCCAGGCTTTGCCCTGCTACTACACAGTAACCAGCACGCTGCTGTTAATGAGCATTACGACTTGAAACTGAAGCCAAGTATCCAAAGCTTAAGAGCATCATGCATGTAATCCTAAAGAGCTGAACCATTAATCTCCTCTAAGCACCTTCAAAGAAAAAAACCACATCTACTCCTCAAACACAAGCACTGCAGCAACTTATTTTGCATGGCATTACAGAGGAGGTGATTCTAGAGTAAAGAAGATTAAGTGGCTGCTAAGTCAATGAGGCTGCTCGCACACAAGTTAGGTGACACCAGAAAGAGATAGGCAGACAACTCCTATCCAGCAGTCGTGATTTTTGGCATCACTCAAAAGCCAGAACAGTCCAGTACCCAAAGCCCAGTGAAGTCTTTCAGCCACTCATGACCCCAACAGCACAACCACGGGTAAAAGGCTGATTAAGGCTGCAGGAGGATTCAGTTAGAAGTTCAGGTTAGGACAAGTTCTGACAACTGGAAGAGATTCAGTCATTGCAAGACAAGAAAGTATTTTTTGTAATCTTCTTACCAACTCCTGAAAGTCAAGGTGGGGAAGGTTATGGGGACTGGAAGGTCCTCAGCCCAGCAGAGCTTAACATCTGGGATTAAACATTTTTGCACATCCCCATATAAAGCTCAGCTAACCTTCATTTTGATGGAGAGACCTTGAGCACCACTATGCTCTTCCACAGAAGTGAATGCTTTGGATGTGTGAGCATTTTATGGAAACAAAGCTGCTTTAAGACAGGCCAGCTGCTTAATGGAACCAGAGGCCCATTTGGGCATACCCTCAAGGCAAATAGGGAAGCACTTTTTTTCCTGCCCCCAAGCAGTCCCTTCTCAGAGTCTCAGTTCCGAGAGTCCAGGTCCAAGGGACAAAGCTGTAGCACATACTTCTGTCCCATCAAAGCTGACCTTGTCCAAACTAGCATCACTGCAGTTAAAAGTGGCACAGACATGTTATGGCCACTGTGCCTGGATGCATCAACCTGACAAGAACAAATTTAGCCTTTTCATTATAGATGCCTTGTAGTGTGTGAGAGGAGCTGCTGCTGTTCCTTGGACCCTTTACTCTCCAGAGGCATCAGCATAACATCATGTCCCAAGTTAGGGCAACCTTCTCCCAACTAACTATAGCAATTATTAATCTCTGGACCCTGAACAACTAGGCCACCTCTGCTAGCACAGGAAGCTCTGCAGAGCCTGCTAACAGCACATAGTAATGTCCCTCCAGATTTAAACACTAAAGAAAATCTTACCATGAAGTGTCTCAGTCTGAAGAGCAGAATATGATTTTAAAATCCAGGAAAAGAGATTTTTAGCCCAATACACTGGGGTTATGACAGCAGCCCTGCAACCACCCTCTGCAACAAGCTGAAGGTGTGCAATCTTAGTTACAGAGCCTGGACCTTGGTGTATTCATGCACAATTTTTGTGCTGCTATAAACAGGCCTTGTAGGAGATAGTACAAAGGCTTTCCCATGCAAGCAACTCTACCAACAGCAAACTCTCTTATTGCTGTCTTGTATTCCCATGCATTTATTGCAAGTGTATTGACATCAGAGACATTAGGAAGTTCTTCACAAGGTGGGTGAACATTGGAACAGGTTGCCCACATAGGTGGTGGAGGCCCCGTTCCTTGAGACATTCAGGTCAGGCTTAATGGGCTCTGAGCAACCTAATCTAGTTGGGGATGCCCTTGCAGGTGGGTTGGACTAGATGACCTCTAGATATCTCTTCCAACCCAGTGCATTCATATCATTCCATGCTAAATACATCAATGTGCATGTTGTGTTGTTAAAAACAGCCCAAGAATTAACACAAATAAATGACTATCATGCTGCACCTACTCAGGTTTGGAAAGCTTCCAAGCACAGGACCAGCAATAAAAGAACAAACCACACCCAACCCCCAAGACTTGGCACAACCATTGAAAAATTCATGAAGGAAACTCCACATCCATTTGATAGGGAGCATTAAAAACTTGACACCAGACCATTTCCCCCCCACATTAATTTAACCTCACCTCCCCACCATCTCCTTTTCTCAGGCCCTGTCCACCTCACACTAGTGGCTGAGCAGGCTGGAGGTCAGCTGAAATCCACCTCCCCCTTGCCCATCCCTGAGAAAGCCTATATTTGATTATAGCACTATAGTATGTCACGTATCCAAGACAACTAGGCGTTATGGTATCCCGAGAACAAAACCGCTCTCTCGGCCGTACGTTTTGGCAAGCTGGGCCCCGCTGTCTGCAGAGAAAAGCAGGCATCTGCAGCACCCCTCCCACCCTCCCCAGCACCAGAAGGCACCCAGAGATGCTCCCCTGAGGCAGCACCCATTGCAAGTGAGGTCCCTGCCCTTCCCCCTCCTCTTGGCTGCAAAAGGAGAAATAACACCTTTGTAGTGGCTCCTTAAACAGTTATCAGCTTCTTAAAGTGTCAGTGGTGCCTGGGGCAGCACTCATGGCAAGTGGGTCCTTGCCCTTCCACCCCTCCTCTTGGCTTGCAAAAAGGGGGCAAAAGGAAAATAACTGTTTAAAAATCATAATATTAAAAATGACAGAATCACAGAAAGTATCCGTTTGAAGAGACCTCAAAGCTCATCCAGTCCAACCTTCGGCCCAGCACTGAAAGGTCACAACTAAACCATGGCCCTAAGCGCCAGGTCCACATGCTGTGTAAACACCTCCAGGATGATGACTCCACCGCTGCCCTGAGCAGACCATTCCAATGTTTGAGAACCCTCTCTGTGAAAATATTTCCTAACACCCAGCCTGAACCTCCCCTGGCAAAGCTTGAAACCATTTTTCCTCTAGTCCTGTCGCTTTGCCACCAAGGAGAAGAGGCTGCCCCTCCTCACTCCAGCCTCCCTCAGGCAGCTGGAAGAGCCATGAGGTCTCTGCTCAGGTGGTTATCAGCTTCTTGAAGTCAGGGGACAAAAAAATCAGCAAACCCCGTGAGGTACCAGACAAGCCCAAGCTCAAGCATTTCTTTTTAACCTTAGCATCAGTGGGGCCAAAGAGAAGAAAGGTTTTCTCGAACTACTTCCAGCCTCTGCTTTGATGAGCTTTCAATGTCAACATTCTCCTGCACCCTGTGACCAATTAAAAGCAGGAAAGAATGAAACAAACAAAATGGCAATGGAAAAAAAATCTATGAAAAAACCCGTATTAGGAAAAGTCAAGAAATGCTGCAACATTTTAAAAGGGAAGGAATCAAACCATTACCAGCCAGAGGAAGATTGCATCCAACATCTACCTGTATGCAAAAAGTGTTCATTCTTTGTGATCAGGTTTGAAATGAGGCGTGTAACTCAGCCATGCCTGATCCCAAACACAACCCACAGCCTCTAAGCCATTTAGCCCAGCATTGCTTGCAGTGCAATCAGGCAGCCCTTCCAAAGGCTGCATCCACTGTTGGACCCAGCTCCCTGTCTGGAGCAAAACAGAAGTGGGTAGATTCAGACTGGATGTTAGGAAGAGTTCTTCCCCATGAGGGTGGTGAGACTGGAACAGGTTGCCCAGGAGGTGGTGGAATCTCCATCTCTGGAGTCATTCAAAACTCATCCTGTGCAACCTGCTGTAGGTGAACCAGCTTTGGTGGAGGTGTTGGACTAGATGATGATCTTCAGAGGCCCCTTTCAGCCTCTATCATTCTCTGAACTGGGTAAAACCAAACACAATTTACTCTAATCCTTCCAGTGGATAGAGAAACACAGGGATAGGGGAGATTTTTTGCAGCAGCCAGTTTAATGGAGTCTCTAGTATACCTCTGAGAAAGCTGAGGAGCACAAAGTCTAGTGAAACATAACTGAAACAATCTGAAGTACTATGAAAACAACACAAATCCACATTGTTGAATATCGGTATAAAAATCACTTATCTGCACAAATCCCAGGCTTCTCTTAAAGTGGTCCTGGCATGCAGGCAACCATTCAGTGACAAGTATTTCTACCCCAGACACACAGCTACTCTTCCTGGTGCCAGCCATACAGATCTCCAGGCACTCAGCACTGAGAAAATCCAGCAGCGCTCTCCAAAGCGAGTGTGACCCGGCCTTCATGCTTCTGCAGTCATACATCTCACAGGGAGGAGGCAGAGTACCAGGGTCATAAGATACTGGCACCAAAGCACAGGCAAGCCATCTCCCACTGCTGACTTTAATTGTATCTGCAGACTCACAGAATGGCTTGAGTTGAAAGTGATCCAAAGATCATCTAATTCTAAGCCCCCTGTCACAGGCAGGGATGCCTCCCACTACACTGGGTTGCTCAAAGCCTCATCCAGCCTGCTCTTAAACACTTCTAGGGGTAAGGCACCCACAACCTCTCTGGACAACCTGTTCCAGTGTCTCATCACACTGGGCTTCTTCTCTCATGCCCCAGTGTACATCTGCCCTGATCTAGTTTAAAACACTGCCTCTTGTCCTACCACCACGGCCCTTTTAAAAAGCCCCTCAATCTCCTGTAGCCCCTTCACATACTGGAAGGCCACTATAAGGTGTCCCTAGTCTTCTCCAGACCAAGCAGACCCAACTCCATCATCATGATCTCATAGGAGAGGTACTCCAGCCCTCTGATCATCTTTGTGACCCTCCTTTGGACCCTCTCCAACACATGCATGTCCTTCTTTCGCTGGGGGCTCCAGAAGTGGACACAGTACTCCAGGTGAGGTCTCACAGGAGCACAGTATTCTCTACGTACCCCAGAGCCGCTGCATGCTTTTAGCCAGCACAGTGAGGACAGGAGGAGAGTTCATCATCACACCCAGTCGTGCAGTCAGAAGGCATGTGTAATATGACAGGGAAAAATACACCGTGTATTGCACACAAAGTCCGTCAGACCAAACAAATGAAGCAGCACCTTGGAGTTTCTGGTTTTAAATATGCGAACAAACTTTTCAACTGTGAGGGTTACAGAGCACTGGAACAGGCTGCCCAGGGAGGTTGCAGAGTCTCCCTCTCTGGGGATATTCAAGAATCACCTGGATGTGTTCTTGTGTGATCTGCTCTAGGTGATCCTGCTCTGGCAGGGGGGTTGGACTGGATGATGTTTTGAGGTCCCTTCCAGCCCCTGAAATTCTGTGATTCTGTGATTTACTTGTGGGTGTTTTTGCAGGAGCAGAGGAAAGTGCTGACTCTTGGAACAGACCAACACAGCCACCCAAACTGACCCTCTCTCAGCTGCTGTGCTGGGATGTGGACAGGTTTGCAGCCTGCAAGTTTGCACTTGCTGAAGAGATGAAGCTGCGTGCTGACGTGAGTCACCCAGGGCTGCTGACAGCAGGAAGTTGCCTACCACCATTTGGGTTGTCTGACGGCGAGGCAGAAGCGCTAGGACGAGGCACTTGCTGCCTCCATCAACTTCCCTCACCACAGTTAGTCAGTGCAGTGACATCCCACATACAAGATTGGAGTTAACACACCCCCCCCACTGGAAGGGGAACAGCAACAGCACAAAAAGAAAACTCAAGGATCCAAATGGAATAAACACAGATAACTTGCCCTGCACTAAAGGTAGCAAGTACACATCTGTAGCACTGATAGCTCTGGCTTATTGGAACTAAAAGCTGCTTTCATTGATTATGGCCAGGAGAGGAAAGCTGTCTTTCACACAGCTCACACTGCACCACAGCAGTGCAGTAAGACTACCTGGTTGAATGAATGGAACAAGAGATACACGCATCAGTGGCTGTGGGCACAGTCTTCCTCCCCACAACTCTACCTTTGTCACCCCACTGGCTATCATCCCATTGTGGAGCTAATTCTGATCAAGTAATGTGACCTTGCATTTGGAAAAAGTCTTCAGAGTGCCTGGGGTATTGCCTCCCATAAAAACAGCTCCTTTCAACCCCAGAGGTGGGTAGCCAAGGAGTGACAACATAGAAGCAAGGTGGAATTACAAACCTCAGTAAAAACAGCATCAAAACTCCCACTGTTTAATGGGAAGCAACATTGCCACACAAGAACTGCATCGATTTTCTCACCAGTCAAAACTAAATTCACACACAGCACCTTCAGGGGCCAGGCTATCTTGTTGACCAAAAGTTTGCCTGTACTCAACATGTCAGCTTTTCACATCTACTGCACTGAGCATGCAGAGCCTATGGTTAACAAAGATGGTAAAAAATCAGTTTGAATGTCCCTAAGCCTCTGTCCTCCATCCAGGCACTACACTCACTCACCAGGTAGCCTTTTTCTCATTTAATGGGACCATTATACATTCCTGTATCTGCTCCATTACTTACTAGACTGGCAAGTTCAGACACTGAGATAGTTGCTGCCAACATTGGTGCCTTCCAACCCCAAGCTCCCCAGAGGACACAGAAAGGCTCCTCAAGCAGAATACATGGTGATTTGAGCTGTTGAGGTAGCACCTCCTTGGCTGGTGTCCCTTTTGCATTATTATAATAATAATAATATTAAAATCTTACTTCTGGTTGAGCAATCACTGCAGAGCTTCGGCAGCACACAAGCGGTCACAACTTCATCTTCTGGCCAAGATGCTGCCAATGAAAACATCAACAGTTTTTATTCCAGCAAGGTCTGTGAAGAGTACTTGGGGCAGCACACCTGAAACAACGTAAGGTCAATGCATCCAGCTCCTTCCAGTCCCCCTACTTCCAAGGCAAGGGCCACAGCTAGAGCCACACATCTCCACCATGCTCCACAAGCATAAACACCGTGTACAGCAGCACTGCTCAGTTCATGGGTGAATAAAAAAACCACCACACAAAAACCTGAGAGCACAGAGAAGTCCTATACAAATTTCAGGCAACTCAAACTTACAAAGTGAGGACTACTGCTGCCTCCCTATTTCTACAAAACTCAAGTCCGCGGACACAACGAACCCCCAGCAGAAGCTGAACCACTGTGGTAGCATGTGGCTCAGAAATAGCATACCCCAGCACTAAGCTAAGTTCATCAGCTCAGGCTCTGTGCCCTCTTTTGCTACATCAGCCTTCAGTTCATGTTGATGTGCCCCACTACCTTCTGAGAGCTTGGGAAATAGGATGGCACCTGCCAAGAGAAAACCAACCAAACAACTGGAAACTAGTTGAAGCGCTTTTCTAACATAGAACAAAGCCATCTTAATTTTTCTTGCATAGCTGTAGCAACAAGCCAGAGTTCTAGAATGGGAAAGGGCCTCAAACCAGAAACACAACAAAGATTATAGAATTCACGTGTCAATGTATTACAACCCAATTATTACTAACGTCCATCTGAATGAAAAGTCCAACAACAAGAAGATTTGGAGCATGTGTGTGTATACATATACACACATACAATACCTGTCCCATATTATATATAAAATTAATTTCACAGTTAACAACAAACCTAATGTACTTACCTTCAGAGCATTCAAGTCCAACATTAAGTCAGCATTCTTAACTTTACATTTTGCATGTAACATCCATTCCTAGGCTAGCACAAGGCAGGGAGGTCATTTTGCTGACTTTGCTCAAGGTTACTCCTTGTTTTTTGTTTAAATTATTTGTTCTCATTACTCTTTCGTTTGGGCCTCGTCAGAATCCAAATATTTCACCACACCCCCCCCCCCCAGTTTCTGCACCCATATAAACTGGGAAAGCAGGAGTGTGCCCAAGCAGGAGTTAAGCTAGGTGGGCGGTGGGATGCTGCTCCTCAGACACTCAGCGCTATTCACTGCCCATTTCCACCACCTCTGTGTGTGTGTCCCCTCTCTACACACCCACCCCCCACAAAAAAAAAAGGAAAAAAATCCATAAAAACCTGCGAAAGGCCACGTGCCTTGCCTCCAGTACTTCCTTCAGGAGCCCTTTCCACAGCCTTTTAACCCAAATCGCGGGACCTCCGACATACATCCTGCCGCTTGCCCCTCGTCTCTAGGCCACAGGCACTTCCCACTGACTTTAGAGACCAGAGTAAGGCCAAAAGACGCTTACTCGGTTAACCGCTTCGGGCCTTTACCGGCGCCCGAGGCGAGGGGTACGGCGGTCCCCGCTGGCCGAGTCGCTGCCGCGGCTGACTCCGTCGCCTCAGCCTCGTCAGAGGCGCGCAGAGAAGCGCCGGGGCCTGAACCGCCGCGGGACCTCGCACGCGGAAAACCCGCGGGCGGGCGGATGCTCCGCAGAGCCGCGCCGGGAGGAGCTGCGGCGTTTTGCGGGGGGGTGAGGGGGGGGAACGGGTAGCCCCGCTCCCGGCATGGCCACAGCGGGTTGTGGGGTAGGGGAAGGGTGTCCCCACGCACCGTGAGCGCCCACCCGCACGCAACCGTCATCGAGAGCGGCCGAAGAGGAAGCGCCGCCACCGCGCCTTGTCCCCATGCCGGGGGAAGGAAGGAAGGTGTCGCTTCACCCTCTACACGCGTGGCAGGAGCAGAATCCGTCAGGGGGGACGGACACCAGCCCACCTCCACCACCGCCCAGCCCAGCACCAGCAGACCCGCCCGCGCCCGCCTCCCTGCTCTTCCCCATTCACCACAGTCCTTAAAAAAAAAAACCCCCCAACAAAACACACCAATAAAAACCCATGAACCCTTGCAAAAGCCCGAAAAATCAAAAACGAAAAAAAAAGGAGGAGGGTGGAGAAAGCAACAGAACGAGCGGGGTGAATCAGAGGTGGGGAGGGAAGGGGGGAGCTCGCTGGCTCCACTCACCGCGGTCATGAAGCCGTACGGCCGGCAGCACGGACACAATATGGCAGCAGGGGGATGCGTCAGGGAGCAGCTGCTCCCTGCGCAGCAGCGGCGGCGGCACCACCGGCACCGCCCTCCCGCCTCCCCATGGCAACCGGGAACGACCCACCCCCCGTCCCCGCCGTCGGTACTGCCTATCCGCACCGCCCCACCGCCGCCACCATCCCCCTTCGCCCGGCGATGTACGAGCTGCCGGCGGCTTCCACGGTTCGCGTCCCGCCTCCAGCGCCCTGGCCGTCTGGGAAAAGTTTGTTTCCCCCAAAATATCACATCTGTTCCCCCAACCCCGAACTTCAAACGTGAGCCCTCCTTTTAGTTTCGCTTCGTTTTCCTTTCTCCTCCCACATCCACAACCACTGGTGCGCTGCTGTATTTCGCTCCCCCCCATTCCGAAGCATTTTTTATTCCCCTCAGTTTCTCGAATGACATGAAACCTTTTTTTTTTTAATTGTTTTTTCTTCCTCCCCCCCCCTTTCTTCTTTTAACAAAGCTGAAGCCTCCCCCGTGTTTGCTCTGCCTCATAGTGCATTCTCCTCCACCCGTGCCTTTAGCTTTAAGCTTTTGAGGGTGAGAACTCTGCTGTTTGCTTAGCAGGGTCTTTCCGTCCTGGGGACACTCACAGTTTTCTAGCATAATAAAGGGGAGCTTGAGAAGTCCTTCTCAGGGAGAAACTTTGGATCCATGCCCATTTTTAAAAAGGGTAGGAAAGAAGACCCTGGAAATGACCAACTATACCAGCTGCACTTCCGTGCCTGGGAAGATCATGGAACAGGTCCTGCCTATAAACTAAGCATGTGGAGGACAGCCAGCACGGCTTCACCAAGCTCAAGTCCTGCCTTACCAACCTGGTGGCTTTCTACAATGGAGTGACTACATCAGTGGACAAGGGAAGACCAACAGATGGCATCTAGCTGGACTTCTGCAAAGCCTTTGACACAGTCCCCTATAACATCCTTCTCTCTAAACCGGAGAGGTATGGCTTGGATGGGTGGACAGTTCAGTGGATAAGGAGTGGGCTGGATGGTCGTGTCCAACAGCTCAATGTCCACATGGAGATGGGTGACAAGTGGTGTCCCTCAGGGATTCATAATGGGACAAGTGCTGCTCAAATGAAGACACTGATGATACAGACAGCAAGACTGAGGACACCCTCAGCAAGTCTGCAGATGACACCAAGCTAAGTGGTGCAGCTGATAAGAGTGAGGGACTGGATGTCACCAGACTGACCTAAACAGGCTGGTGAAGTGGGCTCAGGTGAACCTCGTGAAGTTCAATAAGGTGAAGTGCAGGGCCCTGTACCTGGGTCAGTGCAATCCTTATTATCAATACAGTCTGGGGGATGGTAAGATTGAGAGCAGCCCTGCAGAAAAGGGGGTACTGGTGGGTGAGAAGCTGGACATGAGTCAGCAATGTGCACCTGCAGCCCAGAAGGCCAATGGCATCCTGGGCTGCATCAAAAGAAGTATGGCCAGCAGACAGAGAGGTGATGCTGCCACTCTGCTCTGGTGAGACCTCACCTGGTGTTCAGCTCTGGACTCCTCACACAGGAAGGACATAGACCTGATGGAGCTTCAGCTTCAGAAATTAGCTGGGGCTTCCTTACCCCCTTGGCCAACAACAAAAGTGAACTTCTATTAATAATGTATCACTAAAGGCATCTAATGGTGAAAGCACCCTCCAGCAATAAACCATTACAAACAGATCTAGCAACTCTGCTACCAGCAATGCCTTGCCTGTAAGAGGCTGTCTAAGATCATCAAGGGAGATGATGTTACTAGGGAGAAGAGACCAACACCCACCTGGCTCAAATGTCCTCTCAGGGTGCTGTAGAAAGTGAGAAGATCTCACCTCAGCCTCCCTTTCTCCAGACTCAACAGCTTCGGTTCCCTTAGCTGTTCCCTACAAGACCTGTTCTCCAGCTTCATAGTCCTTCTCTGGACACACTCTGGCACCTCAGTGCCCTTCTTGTAGTCAGGGCCTCAAAACTGAACCCAGTAATCTTCCCTAGCAATGCATTTGGACTGTTGTCTAACATTGTCATCTATTTACTCTTAAGCTGAAGGAAGTTTTATCTGTAGACTTGCTGTCTTCAAGAGATGAGAAATGAACTCATCATTTTGACTATTGGAAAGAACCTTGCATTCTGAAGAGATAACTTACCTCCCTCTCTTCGTGGGTAATACCTTACAGAAAATAGTAGCAATTTCCTAAATAAGCCCAAGTCAATTGTTTCTGTTGTGCACAAACAAAAGGATACATGCCTTTTTGTAGACAGCCCACCGTGTAATCTGCCAGGCTGAATTACCCAGAGATCCTTTGTTTTGAAAGGAGTGGAGAAACCCTGCAGATTTAATTGCCAATAAATCAGCATGACCTCCACTCCCTGACACTTTTTTTGTAAAAAATATATATACACACACAATGATCTTTTCAAGCAGAAAATGAAGTGACTGATTTTTACAGTGTGCACACTCTGCCTTTGGAGAGATAAGAGCAATGGCACACACAGAGGTTCCTCCATTAAAGCCATCCTAGATAATGAAGGACCCAATCAATGGTGTGTTCTGTTTGCTCTCTGTTTATTTTCACCTCGTGTTCTGCTGCTCTCTTTTTGTTGAGGACAGTACTTGCTTGTTTAACAATTGGCTTTCAACTTGTGTCCATGTATTCTCTACTACTCAAAGTAAGTTCATGTGTGGCTTATTTTTTCTCAGAATCACAGAACTACACAGGTTGGAAAAGACCTCCAAGATCATTCTTGTGGTTTAAGCTTTCCCAGAGTCCAGAAGGCCAAATGGAACAGATTTAGATTGCCTCCTCTCTCCCCATTTTTTTTTTCCCCTGATAGGGAAAAGCAAATTAGGTAGGAGGAAAGAAAGGTAAAGCTTGGAAAGAAACAGTCTTGAATCAACTTGGAAGTGAAAAGGTCAATTTAACAAACTCTGCAAGGCATTTGAGTAAAAGGAAGGTTACAAAGGTATAAGGAAAAGGGATAAATAAAAATATATACAAACCCAGACACCGCTGGCAAAGGATTCTCTGCATGCAAGATGGATTCTCTTTAGAGGCAGTCCTTAGGAGTCTGAGGCAGCATGGAACAGGCTCCCACCACGCGGTTACAGCAGCAGGAGCAGGGTCTCAGGCAGGCGAGGACAGGAGAAGAGAGACGAAATGGCTCCCCTTAAAAAGCCTTATGGACAGGAAGTGGGAGTGGAATTGACTTTGACCCAGAGATGCCTCCCCCTGGAAGGGGGGGACACCAAGTCTGCCCACCTGGGTCAGGTTTCTTTGTCCACCTGGGGCTAGGTTCTTTTCAGCCCACCCCCTCCTAGGCTGGATGTAACCTGGCACAATCATCAAGTCCAACCTATCACCCAGCACCATCTAATGAACAGCACTAAGTGCCTCATCCAGTCTTATTTTAAACACTTCCAGGGAGGTGAGTCCACCACCTCCCCAGACAGCCCATTCCATGGGGCAATCTCTCTGTGAAGAGTTTCTTCCTAACACCCAGCCTAGGACACTTTAAAAAGTGTCACTAATGTGTCACTTTATAGTGACACTTCAAATTTTAAGGCAAATGGCATTAGTTCAAGTTCTGCTCTGGGGTTACATATCTGACTAAGGAATCAATTGGCAGTTTAAAGAGACCTTGAATATTTTTAAAAGGAAGTATTTTCATTTCTGTGCAAAATGCTCATTATGGTGCCTCTCTGTTACAAAGGGTTTATGGGTTTATATTATGATTCAAAAGAAAAGGTGTAATTTAAAGCTCACTGAAAAATCTGAAATCTAGTCCTTTGCCTTACTGCACATTATAAGTTTTACTCATCACATCAGCTTTTATTTAACTTTTCTTTAAACCAAATAACTTCAACCATTTGCAAATGCTTAGCTTCAAAACCCCATCTGAGGCAGATGGTGATTATAATCTGCTCTAACAGATAGGTAGGTTGATACAGGGAGGGACTTTAAAGGTGAACAGTGCAGAGTGGTGGGCTGGGGTTCAGCAGCTCTCAAATAATCCCTGAAGAGATTTTCTTCCATCCAGCCATCATGTTTCTGTCTGAATTAGGAACCATGCAGAAGAGCTGAGGCTCTGCTGTTGGATGGTTTGGGATTCACCCTACACAGGTCAGTGAGCCTGAGCTGATGCCATCCTAATCCCAGAATCATAAAATCATAGAATCACAGAATGGTGTGGGTTGAAAGGGACCTTAAAGATCATCTAGTTCCACACGCCCTGTCACGGGCAGGGACACCTTCCACTAGCCCAGGTTGCTCAAGGCGTCATCCAACCTGTCCTTGAACGCCCCTGGTTAAGGGGCATCCACAGCCTCCCTGGGGCAACCTGTTCAAGTGTCACACCACCCTCACTGTAAAGAATTTCTTCCTTAAAGCTAGTCTAAATCTACCCTCTTCCAGCTTAAAACCTAGCCTAATGTTCAGCCCAACCCTTTGCCTGAATCCTTTCATGAGTGAAGTTGCCTGATGCTCTCTTCATACATGAGAATCCTGGGTTAACACAGCGCACTCTCACAAGGCCCCTGCCTCTCCCCACACAGATGGAAGGGAGAGTAGCACAAAAAACCTCTGGGTTGGGATAAAGATTATTTAATGAGATTATAAGATGCTAAGATGATAAGGGTAATTACCTTAGCCCACTTGCAGGAAAGTGCAGCAAAAAGCAGAATCAGCAGCAGAAGCCAGCAACCTCCTCTGACCTGCAGCCCACCCAGAGGAAAAGACCAACAGCCTGAAACCAGAAGCAGCAAGCAGAACGGGAAGCCTCTCATGTTAGAATCTGAACTTCAAGCCCCACGATGCCTTGCTCCAGCCAGCACTTTCATTTGGAAGCTGGCATGACAACAGCAGAGTATTGAGTATCAGCAGCAGATTCCACTCAGCCCATGACAACGAGAAACTGGTGATGTGTGGTCACTGTGTGAGGCAAATAGCAACGGCTGGTTTGGTACCCTGTGGTGGGTTGAAATAACCCCCCCAACTAATCTGGAGAACTATCCCCCAAAATAAAATTGCCAGACCAGTTCAGATTGGGATGGAAGCAAATGAAGCTGTATTGACAAGCAGACTAAAATCTAGAAACAGGAACTGCAATGAATGTATGGAATATGCAATACTTAAATATATTTATAAACAACACAAGCCCCCCCCCTGCACAAAACCAGGGGGCTACCAACAGCTTCCCCCTCTCTGACCCCTTCCTCCCTGTACAAGGGGAAAGAGAAAAGCAGAGCATAGCTTGTTGGTTACTTAGCCACAAGAAGAATGCAGCCAAGGTCAGCAACAGCCAAGCAAAAGCCACCAGCCAGTATCAGCTAGAGCGAAGAGCCAAGAAAGATGGAGCAGAGTAGTTTACATAACTAACTTCACAGTAATTATCAGACCAAGGGGATTATTTAGACCTCATAACTATTTTCCCCTTACATCCAATGGTAATTTATGTACATTCTAGCACTTTCTACTCAAGATCTGTGGCCAGCAGATTGAGAGAGGTGATTCTGCCACTTTACTCTCTTCTGGTGAGACCTTACCTGAATTACAGCATCCAGCTCTGGAGCCCTCAATACAGGAAGGACATGGACCTCATGGAGCAGGTCCAGAGGAGGGCCACAAAAATGATCAGGGGGTTGGAGCACCTCTGCTACGAGGACAGGCTGAGGGAGCTGGGGATGTTCAGCCTGGAGAAGAGAAGGCTCTGGGGGAGACCTAATAGTGACTTTCCAGTACCTGAAGGTGGACTGCAAGAGGATGGAGAGAGACTGTTTACAAAGGCCTGGAATGATAGGACAAGGGGCAATGGCTTCAAACTAGAGAAGGGCAGATTTAGACTGAATGTTAGGAACAAGTTCCTTACCATGAGGGTAGTAAAACACTGGAACAGGTTGGCCAGGGAGGTAGTTGAGGCCCCATCCCTGGAGATATTCAAGGTGAGACTTGACAGGGCTCTGGGCAACCTGGTCTACTTGAGGATGTCCCTGCTGACAGCAGAGGAGGTTGGACTAGATGACCTTAGGAGGTCCCTTCCAACCCAGAGCATTCTATGATTCTATGCATTACTGCTTGCCTTTTGATGTTTAGATTATTGTATATGCATATGTATATGTGTGTGTGCGTGTATACTTGGTTACATACAATGTGTCAACACATATATTTCATATGTGAATATGTATGTATGTTTTTTTTTGTATGTAGAAGTTAGCTGCAAGATTATCTCTGACTATTGAATGCAAATGGACTTTGTTCTAGGCATTCATTGAGTTTAGCCAAAGAGGGGGCTGTGTTCTGATTGAGAGTATCTGGAGGTACAGCAAGCTGTAGTAGTGAGAAGTGGCTGGGCTTAGTCACAGTAATCCTCATTTGAGCAAACTTCCCAGGATTTTGCTGGGCATCTTGCTTTGTTTAGGATGACAGAATTTGCCCCAGAGTCATTTCTTTCCTTTCTGAAGTCTGTGAGAAGATCTCCGGTTGGGCGCACAAAGTCAAAAGGGCCTTCTGCACACCTATTGCTTGTGCGCCATAGGGACTGCCCCCGCCTGCACCAGGGGGCGGGCAGCCTTCGCTGGCCTTTCCAAAGAGGCAGAAAGGACCAGAGGAGAGTTTAGGCTCCAGCACCTTTTCTCCCAGTCAGTGTGAGCCTAGGCTTTCAGGATAATTACTAGAGAAACTTGTAGAAGTCTTTCTCCCTTGACACAGAAGCAGTTACTATAGCACCCAGCATAAATCATGTGCAGAGAATCAACAACCACCATGACCCCACTCTGCAACTTCTACTTGTAATCCTGATGCAAATCTGCATGCTCTGCCTGCTCAGTGCCTTGCTTCCCATGTCCTTTCTCTTCCTATCTCCTTTAGTCTTTTCAAAGTCAGTCCAGATTTACAGCAGGGTAACTTAAAACAAAGACAGGCTCTGAGGCATGCACCAGCTATTCACTTCCATAGACCATTACTCTTTACCACCAGAAATCTTTGGATATTATTCAGAGAGTTAGTTAAAAATCAACAGTTTAGTACTGCAGCCCACTGGAGGGCATGTGCTCTAGGCAAAGAGAAAAGGACTTTCTTAGATGGTGCTTGTTAAGTTTCCCAAACTAGAAATGCAGACACGTGTGTCTGTGCAACAGCTGGCAGGAATCACTGCCTGGACCTGATTCCAGCTGTCAGAGGAGTAATACTTTCTGGCATCTGCACAGCCCCATGGAACAAGGATGGCCTGTTCCATAGCTGAGGATCCATCTATTGCCATTTAATACATACCTAAAATAAGCTGCATTAACGAAATCACATTGTTCACCTTCCTCCAGAAAGCCCAAGGCCTCCATCCATCACAAAATGAAGTGCAAATCTCAGGTTACATCGGTGTGCTTGACCTCAGTCCTGCATCTCACCCCCTTGGAGCACCAGAGAGAAAAAAAAAATCAGACAAGTGCAGCTGACTGATACAGGCTGGGCAGCAACTGGCTTGAGAGCAGCCCTGAAGAGAAGGACTTGGGGGTGCTGGTGGATGAGAAGCTCAACATGAGCCACCAGAAAGCTGACCAGAGCCCGGGCTGCAGCAAGAGAAGCACAGCCAGCAGGTCAGGGAGGTGATGCTCCCCCTCTGCTCCACTCTGGTGAGACCCCACCTGGAGTACTGTGTCCAGTTCTGGAGCCCCTATTACAAGAAGGATCTGGAGGTGCTGGAACATGTCCAGAGAAGGATGATCAGAGGGCTGGAGCTCCTCTGCTATGGAGACAGACTGAGAGAGTTGGGACTGCTCAGTCTGAAGAAGAGAAGGCTCTGAGGAGACCTTATTGTGGCCTTCCAGTATCTGAAGGAGACCTACAGGAAAGCTGGGGAGAGACTTTTGAGGGTATCAGGTAGTGATAGGACTAGGGGGAATGGAGCAAAACCAGAAATGGGTAGATTCAGATTAGATGTTAGGAAGAAATTCCTCCCCATGAGGGTGGTGAGACACTGGCACAGGCTGCCCAGTGTCCATATCTAGGTGACAAATGCTAGACAGGGCCCCAGTCAGACTGGAAATAAAGTACTCTAAATGATGTGAACCAAGCTTTGGCTTTTTATCAAAGAGAAGACAGGATGAGTTGGCCAAAAGATGAAGGCAAGTGGCTATGCCAGGAAGCAAGTTGGTGAAGGGAGAGGTGGCCCCAAACCATGGGTCCACGACCAGATGTGAACATCTGGCCAGCAAGCAAGGAGCACCCAGGGCTGGGAATTGGGTCCATGAGGGTCCTGGCAACAAGGCTATGAACATATCCAGGCCCTGGCAGCCAACAGCAAAGGTCAGATGCTCTGCTTAGGGATTTTTGGCTCATTTTCCAGTTCCAGGAGGAAGAAGCTGGGGCAGGAAAGTAGGAATAAATCTTCTGGCTCAATCTCAAAGTCCAGCCTGTTCAGCAGTTGTGATGCAGACTACATTGGATGCTTCCAGGGAATAGAAAAAAATCTGCATTTCTCATCCCAATGCCAGGAGTTACAGCAGTGGCTTCCAGGAGGCCATTGAAGAGCTTTTTCAGTTTTGTTCCCCTTTGGTTTAGCAGTAACAATAGTCAGGCTGGATAGCCTTGATCATGCCTGCTCCCTTTTGAAAACCAGTGGCAAGAGGAAAGCGGAACTGGAAGTGATTCATGTGGCTAAAATCTGCAGAACAGAGGCAAACTGTTGGCTGAGCCAATAGGGGCTGGTACAGATAACTTAAAAGTTTTGTGGGTAGGGGGAAAATAAAAACCAAACCTTCATCTGGGGAACAGAAAGACACCCCAAAAGCCATTGCCAAGCCTTGTTAAAATTCCTGATCACATAGCTGTGTTTACAGCATCCACATTATTTAGTGGCCCTGTGCTTGACAAGTGGCTACCACGAGGAATACTAATTCTAGGAGGCAATAAATTTCAGGGAGGCAAGCAATACCATTTTCAATTAGTATTATTTGCAGCCTCACCTGGACATGGTGACCTGCTCATGTGGAGATCTGCAGAGTGAATGAATTGTCTGTACATTTGGTTTATTGTTTCAAATCTAGAAAAGAAATACTTCTGGATCATTGTCTACTAAATCCAAGTGGTATTCCCACAAGCTGATCAATACATCACACCTTGATACGAGCATATACACATCACACCTATACACGTGCTTGCTTTCTTGCTTTTTACAGATCACAGAATGTCAGAGGTTGAAAGGGACCTCAAAAGATCACCCAGTCCAGCCCCACTGCCAGAGCAGGATCACCCAGAGTAGGTCACAGTATCACAGTATCACAGTATAACCAAGGTTGGGAAGAGACCCCAAGGATCATCAAGTCCAACCTGTCCTAACAGACCTCACAACTAGACCATGGCACCAAGCGCCACGTCCAATCTCCCCTTGAACACCTCCAGGGACGGCGACTCCACCACCTCCCTGGGCAGCCCATTCCAATGACGAATGACTCGCTCAGTGAAGAACTTCCTCCTCACCTCGAGTCTAAACCTCCCCTGGCACAGCTTGAGACTGTGTCCTCTTGTTCTGGTGCTGGTTGCCTGGGAGAAGAGACGAACCCCCTCCTGTCTACAACCACCTTTCAGGTAGTTGTAGAGAGCAATGAGGTCACCTCTGATCCTTCTCTTCTCCAGGCTAAACAATCCCAGCTCCCTCAGCCTCTCCTCATAGGGCTTGTGCTCAAGGCCTCTCACCAGCCTTGTTGCCCTTTTCTGGACACGCTCAAGCAGCTCGATGTCCTTCTTAAACTGAGGGGCCCAGAACTGGACACAGTACTCAAGGTGTGGCCTAACCAATGCAGAGTACAGGGGCAGAATGACCTCCCTGCTCCTGCTGGCCACACTATTCCCAATACAGGCCAGGATGCCATTGGCCTTCTTGGCCACCTGGGCACACTGTTGGCTCATGTTTAGGTGGGTGTCAATCAGCACCCCCAGGTCCCTCTCTGTTTGGCAGCTCTCCAGCCACTCTGACCCCAGCCTGTAGCTCTGCATGGGGTTGCCGTGGCCAAAGTGCAGCACCCGGCACTTGGACTTATTAAATGCCATCCCACACAGGATGGCATTCACATGGTCACACAGGAAGGCATTCAGATGGGGTTTGAGTGTCTCCAGAGAAGGAGAGTCTACAACCTCTGTGCCAGCTTTCTGTGAGGTGGGAAGGAATAGTACCACTTGCTGCATCCAGTTCCCAGAGAAAGGTTTATCACAGCATCACAGAATATTACAGGTTGGAAAGGACCTCCAGAGATCTTTGCATCCAACCCCTCTGCCAAAGCAGGGTCACTTAGGGTAGTCTGCACAGGAATGCATCCAGGTGGGGTTTGAAAGTCTCCAGAGAAGGAGACTCCACAACCTCTCTGGGCAGCCTGTTCCAGTGCTCTGTCACCCTCACTGTGAAGAAGTTTCTCCTCATGTTGAGCTGAAATCTTCTGTGTTCAAGCTTGGCCCTGTTGTTTCTTGCCTTATTACTGTGCACCACTAAATAGAGCTTGGCCCCCTCCACTTGATACCCAGCCCTCAGATATTTAGAGACAGTGATCAGATCCCCTCTGTCTTCTCCAGACTAAACAGCCTCAGGTCTCTCAGTCTCTCTTCACATGCTCAAGTCCCCTAATCATCCTGTGGCTCTCTGTTGGATTCTCTCCAGCAGGTCTCTGTCTCTCTTGAACTGGGGAGCCCAGAACTGGACACAGTATTCCAGGTGTAGTCTCACCTGGGCAGAGTAGAGGAGTAGGAGAGCCTCCCTAGACCTGCTGGAGATATTTTTCTTGAAGCACCCCACTAGATGATAGCACTAGATGAGAATAAAGCCAATAAGCCACTATGCTGGCCTATACTTGTCTGCCAGGAACATTTTTATTCCCACACCAAACATTTCTGACTCTCAAGTCAGTTGTTATCTGTGTTCATTGTTTTTCACAGCTTCCCAAAGCAAACACCATGACCATGAGGGCTGGGAGCCAGCGACTGCTTAAGGATGGCTCCAGGATGTGGAAGCAGAAGATAAATTTGCTAGTCAAGTGGCCAGCATCACAGATATCCTGGAAGTGTGGATCAAAGCCATGTCTACCCAGCAGCACTACCCCCAGCTGAGATTGTCATGGAACAGATTGCTAAGGGCACAGAAAATCGATCCCACAGTATGCCATCAAACCCTATTGGCACGTGTGAGGGCACACGTGATGGGGTATTTCACAAAACTGGAGCTGTGCATGACAGCAGATTCCTCTGCCTTGTGTAATCATTGTATTGGCATTTGCTGCAGCCTACTTGCAAGAGAGTGTTTTGAATTGTCAAAGCAAGGCTAAGCTAGCAGGCTTTGTGTGGATCTGCACCAAACTGCAATACTGCATGTGAGTGCTCTTCTGTCAGGCATGAATATTGGCAGCGACATGAAAAAGGCTTTTCAAGGCTTAAATTAAATACACTCTAATTAATTGTGCCAACATTGCCAGTGAGACCCAACTGGAAGCAATTTAAAAATGAGGCAAAGTTCAAAGCACAGTCCTGAGAGTTTACCTGCAAGAGCTGTCACAGGATCACGGGATCAACAGGTCAGGAGAGACAGAGACCTGCTGGAGAGAATCCAGTGGAGAGCCATGAGGATGATTAGGAGACTTGAGCATCTCCCCTATGAAGAGAGACTGAGAGACCTGAGGCTGTTTAGTCTGGAGAACACTGAGAGGGGATCTGATCACTGTCTTTAAATATCTGAGGGGTGGGTGTCAAGTGGAGGGGGCCAAGATCTTTTCAGCAGTGCACAGTAGAAGAGTGTGACCAGTGAGTTCAGGGAGATTCTCCTGCCCCTCTACTCTGCCCTAGTGAGGCCACATCTGGAGTATTGTGCCCAGATCTGTGCTCCCCAGTTCAAGATGGACAGGGAACTAGTAGAGAGAGTCCAAAGGAGGGCTAAAAAGACGATTAAGGGACTGAAACATCTATCCTATGAAGAATGTCTGCTGCCTTTATTTTTCAAGAGTCTTGCAGCCTTCAAGCTAGATGGATTTTGAGCAGATGTGGCAATACCTTCAGGGGGGACAAACTAGGCAGCACTGCTGACTTCCACCTGTTCAGCTTGTCTCATGTCCAGCTGACCCATGCTAGGCACATGCTTCCAGGTGCCACCCTCATTCTTGTTTTATTTTAAGGCTGAATTGATAGAGGATTTTTTTTTCCCAACAGTAATTTGCTCCTCTTACTACTGAAGCTAGAGATCACTGAATTACAAAATGGTTTTGCTAGGAAAAGACCTCTAAGATCATCAAGTTCAACCATTCTCTAACTCAGCCAAGGCTGGTGCTAAACCATGTCCCCCAGCACTACATCTCTGTGTCTTTTAAACACCTTTGGGGACTGGAATTCAATCACCTCCCTAAGGAGCCTGTCCTTGAGAACCCTTTCAGTCAAGAAGTTTCTTCTAATATCCAACCTAAATCTCCCTCCTCCTGTCACTTGTTACTAGGGAGACGAGAGCAACACCCACCTTCAATCTCACTCTCTACAACTCCCTGAAAGGAGATCTTCCTGCAGCCTACATAACCCCATTTCCCTCAGCTGCTCCTCACAAGACCTATTCTCCAGACCCTTACCTAGCTCTCAAGCTTCTCCAGCAGTCAGTGGCTGCAGACTGTGGAGCAGATCCCAGCCAGTGGAGGGGTGCAAGCCTTCAGCACAGACAGCATCGTGGGGCTGCCTCACTGCTGTTTTCTTAGATTCCCCCCCCCGACCCCCCCCCCAAGAAACATCTTCAAACAACAAAGTTAGGACAAAACCCACCTGTCCTGTACTGGCAGGGTGGAAGAACAAGTCACTTCAACTTGATGGTAGTCAGAAAGAAGGCAGCTGAATGAGCTGCAGCCTCTCCTCTGTTCAGGCAACTATTTGGAGAGTTGTCCCAGGCTATATACAAAGGACACTGTCTGTGTGACCTGCATTTCCAGCACCTGGTGAGGGGGAGCTGACACCACCTGGTCAGCAGCTCTTTGCTGCTAACAGCACAGATGAAACACAGAACAGCTGAGGGGAGGAAAGTGCTTTAAGGTTATTAATCAGTGAGGCACTAAACACAATAGAAATAGAGACAAAAAAATGCCTTAACTGTTGAGCAAAAAAATGGTGGTAGGAGTTACTTCAAGGGGGCCTTTTCTTCCCCTCATCTCCTAGAGGGGTAAGGCACAGACATGGAACAAGGATGCAAATGGACAATTCCTGCACATTACCCACCCCACCAAAAGTAAAACTGCTGTTGTGTTTTCTTCACTAAGTGAGACAAGGTTTGTAAGAAGAGATAGAAGGTGCTGAAGGAGGTATTTCTGCAGCGCTGGCTGCAGCACTGCCTGTGACAAGACTCTGTGCACGCAGGAGCTGAGCAGATGTTGGCTGCTTATGGGAACAATGAGAATATTCCCAATTACATCAGATGAGCTGGAAGCTAGATGTGATCCAACTGCCAATAGTCAGAGTTCAGAAGAAAGCTTCTTTTGGAGAGGGCATTCCCTCCTGGTCTGCTTCTGGGGGTTGAGTACGTGCCACCAAACCCTCCACTATGAATCCCTGTTGGTGCTGGGCATTAGGCTAAAACTGTAGGATTGACAAAGTTCCTAAGTTAGCACTTTTTAATATATATCATAGAATGGTCTGGATTGGAAGGGACCTCCTAAGGTCATCTAGTCCAACCCCCTCTGCAGTAAGCAGGGAACTCCTCAGTTAGATCAGGTTGCCCAGAGCCCTGTCAAGCCCCTCAATTTAAGAAGGACATTGAGACACTTGAATGTGTCCAGAGAAGGGCAAAGAGGCTGGTGAGAGGCCTGGAGCACAGCCCTGTGAGGAGAGGCTGAGGGAGCTGGGGTTGTTTAGCCTGCAGAAGAGGAGGCTCAGGGGAGACCTTCCTGCTCTCTACAACTACCTGAAAGGAGGCTGTAGCCAGGTGGGGGTTGGTCTCTTCTCCCCAGCAACCAGCACCAGAACAAGAGGACACAGGCTCAAGCTCTGCCAGGGTAAGTTTAGGCTCAAGGTGAGGAGAAAGTTCTTCCCAGAAAGAGTAATTGTTCACTGGAATGTGCTGCCCAGGGAGGTGGTGGAGTCACCATCCCTGGAGGTGTTTGAGGGTCTTTTGGATGCAGTGCTTGGGAATATAGTTTAGGGGTGAACTTTGTAGAGTAGGGTTATGGGTTGGACTGAGGGTCTTTGCCAACCTGAATGTTTCTGTGATGCTGTTCTTGTAGGCCCCCTTCAGCTACTGGAAGTTTGCTATTAGCTCTCCCTGGAGCCTTCTCTTCTCCAGGCTGAACAACCCCAGCTCCCTCTGCCTGTCTTCATAGCAGAGGTGCTCCAGCTGTCTGATCATTTTCATGGCCCTCTTCTGGACCTGCTCCGTCAGGTCCATGTCCTTGTGTGGACTGCTTCAGAGCTAGGCACAGTACTCCAGGTGAGGTCTCACCAGAGCAGAATAAAGAGACAGAATCACCTCTCTGGATCTGCTGACCATGCTTCTTTGGATGAGGCCCAGAGGCAGGTGAAATATTCAGACATTCAAATATTTCCCATGAAAATCACTCAGCTCAGGTTACCTTTGACCAGTATATCAACATCAACCATTGCATGGATAAACACTGGCAGAGGAAAGGTCACAGAGGCTACATCCTCTGCCTCTCCAGCCACGCCTCTCTTGTGCTCATGCAGCTTAACAAGCTCAAAGAAATGGAAAAAGAACTTCTGTCAGCAACGTGGTTTAATCAGATCATTGTGAATAGTTTATGTGCACTATTAAAGAGCACAAGGTGCTCAATTTCTTTAAATATTAGAACAAGTAGAACATCAAAAGTGTCTCAAGTTTGGGGCTTAGTGCCTCATTAACAAGGCACAGTGCATTTTTAGACATTTTAGAGACCTATGAATATTTCTGTGCCTGAGCAAAACACCCAGCACTGATGATGCCCCTGGGGCACCGCTAGTGCTCTTGAAGTGGGCCAGTTGGCATCTCCCGAGGATCCAGTCAGGTTAGCTGCATGGAAAATTCCCAGGTCTGGCAATCAAGTTTGAGGATATTATTAGCACATCCCCTTTCTTCTTTTAGGGCAGTTAATTGAGAAGAGGCAGCAATGCTGCCTTTCCCTGAATCCCCAAAAGCTTGGAGGTCCCTTTCTCTTCACAGCAATAATTGATAACATGTAAGTCAGGCTGCCTCTGAGAGCAGTGCAGTATTAAAAAGCAGGCATTTGAGTACTGGAGTGACAATAAAGGGCAGCCAGGCAAGTCCTTGTTCATAGCACAGACAGTGGCACCCTCAGCAAGCGTGCCAATGACACCAAGCTCTGCGGTGTGGTCAACACGCTGGAGGAGAGGGATTCCATCCAAGGGGGCCTAGACAGACTGGGAAGTGGGCTCATGATAACCTCATCAAATTCAAGAAGGCAAAGTGCAAGGTCCTGTACCTGGGTAGGGGCAATTCTTCACATAAAGAGTGATTTGCCATTGGAATGTGCTGCCCAGGGAGGTGGGGGAGTCACTGTCACTGGAGGTGTTTAAGGGAGACTGGATGAGGCACTTGGTGCCATGGTTTAGTTGATCAGATGGTGGTGGGTGATAGGTTGGACTTGATGATCTTGAAGGCTTTTTCCAACCTGGTTAATTCTGTTCTATTCAATCCCAAGCACAAATACAGGCTAGGTGACAAGTGGACTGAGAGCAGCCCTGCAGAGAAGGACTTGAAGGTGCTGGTTGATGAGGTGCTTAACATGAGGCAGTAATCACAATACCACAGTATATTAGAGGTTGGAAGGGACCTCCACAGATCATTGGGTCCAACCCCCCTGCCAAAGCAGAATCACATAGGGTAGTCTGCACAGGAATGCATCCAGACAGGTTTTGAGAGTCTCTAGAGAAGGAGACTCCACAACCTCTCTGAGCAGCCTCTTCCAGTGCTCCATCATCCTCACTGGAAAGAAATCATCCATTACCACATTCCAGTCACAGGAGCTGTCCCACCATGGCTCTGTAATTGCAACAAGATCATAGCCCTGCAACTGCACCCGGATTTCTTGTGTGCTAGCAGCTCAAAAAGCCAACTGTATGCTGGGCTGCATCAAAAGACAAGAGCCAGCAGGTCAGGGCAGGTGGATTCTGCCTCTCTGCTCTTGTGAGACCTCACCTGGAGTACTGCATTGAGCTCTGAAGCCCTCAACACAAGGATATGGATCTGCTGGAGAGGGTCCAGGGAAGGGCCACAAAGATGATCAGAGGACTGCAGCACCTCTCCTGTGAGGACAGGCTGAGAGAGTTGCATCTGTTCAGCCTGGAGAAGAGAAGGCTCCAAGGAGACCTTAGAGCAGCCCTCCAGTAGCTGAAGGGGGCTACAGAAAAGCAGGGGAGGGACTTTTGATAAGGGCCTGTGATGACAGGACAAGGGGCAATGGTTTTAAACTAGAGCTGGGTAGATTCAGCCTGGATGTTAGGAAAAAGTTCTTTACTATGAGCATGGTGGAATACTGGAACAGGTTCCTGGGAAGGTGGTGGAAACCTCATCCCTGGAGGCATTCAAGGTCAGGCTTGATAAGGCTCTGAGCAACCTGATCTGGTGGGGGATGACCCTGCTTACTACAGGGCTTGGACTAGATAACCTACAGAGGTACCTTCCAACCCAGTGCATTCTATGATAATATGACTCTGTGACATGAAGGAGTGAAGGAACTTGACCCATGTCTTAAATCTGTGATGCAAATGTTCTTTGCTTGACATGTCATGGCAAGTGGAGCCTGTTTCTCCCCCTGTTGCTGTGACCAGCATGAGCAAACACAGAGCAAAATCTGAAGAAGGCAGCAGGAGATGCAGATGTTCACCTCTTGCGTGTGAAAGCAAACAGTGCCAGTCTATGCTGCCTGCAAGGACAGGGCTGCTGAGACATCTAGGAAAGCATTATCTGCTCCATGGCAATAAACAGCATTTTGTTTCCCTTTATTTTTAGCTTGGTTCCTCCTCTTCCTCCCCACACATGAGCCCTTCAGCTCAAGGCACAGGTCCAAGAACAATAGTGTTTTGAGCCAAGGACTAAGCTCACAATTGGAAAACTAGAGCCCAGATATGACAGGCTGCTCTATTTACTAACACACAGCACACAAAACCAAACCAAAATAACCTACTTTTTTTTTTCTCTTTTCTTTAAACAGCAAGGAAAGCAAGTGCAGGCAGTTCTGATGTGCTGCCATCAGGAATACCCTGTGAAGTCAGATGAAATTTATGTAAAACACTGCAATCCTTGTGTGCATGTTCCTGCTATAAAATCTGAACCTCAAAGGGGAATGTGAGTTGAATTTAAACACTTAAAGCTGTGGCCTTTACAGTAGGCACTTTTGTATATTCATGCTCCTGCCACTGTCCTCAGTCTCCCATGGTCTTGAATGACTTGTTGTTTTAGACAATTAGCTTCTTGTCTGCAGAAGAGCAGTTTGGCCCAATCTCTTCCATTGTCTTTTATCTCCATCGAGGAAAGGGAGGGGGAGCCGGGGGCAATGGGGAACAGAGGAAAAAGAGAGAGAGACAGATTTCAATCAAAAGCACAAAATTGATAAGAGGTTAATAAGAGCCTGTCTTGTGGTCAGATGAAACCTAGTAATCAGCCCCAAATACCTTATATCTGATTAGCAAAAGTGACCACTTCCAAGTAGAACATGCAGAGAGCCAGCTACCTACAATGTTTGAAACAGAGGCAGCTCCCAGTGGTGCCCAACTGCTGGTGGGTTTGCCCTTCTAGCAGGCCTTGCTCCAGCCAACTCATTTTAAGAATAAGAACTTGTTGAGCTAACTGAGTAACATAAGAATGGTGTTTAAGAGCCATAATTAAGGCTGAAGACAGAGACAGCTCTTTCCTAAATCACAGAATCACTATGATTGGAAAAAAGACCTTTAAGATCATCAAGCTGTGCAACAGCACTGGTGACAGAACTAAATAGGCAAGAGTGGGTAGTCTTGGTGACCATGGTGTTGTAGTGCTGTTATTTTAATTGTTCTAGCAGCAGCTTTTTAATGTTCAAAGCTTAAGGGACAGACAGCCTACTCCTATGAAGAAGCCAAGTGACAGCAGACAGAACTGAGAAGCACGGAATCACCATGGTTGGAAAAGATCTCCAAGATCATCCACTTGCAGCCCAGAAAGCCAATCGAATCCTGAGCTGCATCAAGAGAAGCACAGCCAGCAGATTGAGGGAGGTGATTCTCCCACTCTGCTCCACTCTGGTGAGACCCCACCTGGAGTACTGCATCCAGTTCTGGAGCCTCCATTACAGGAAGGATCTGGAGGTGCTGGAATGTGTCCAGAGAAGGGCCACGAGGATGAGCAGAGCTGCTGGAGCTGCTCTCCTATGAGGACAAACAGAGAGTTGGGGTTGTTCAGTCTGGAGAAGAGAAGGCTCTGAGGAGGCTTTATTGTGGCCTTCCAGTATCTGAAGGGGACCTACAGGAAAGCTGGTGAGGGAGTTTTTAGGCTGCTGGGTAGTGATAGGACTAAGGGGGAATGGAGCAAAACTAGAAGTGGGCAGATTCAGTTAGGATGTTAGGAAGGAGCTCTTCCCCATGAGGGTGGTGAGACACTGGCACAGGTTGCCCAGGGAGGTGGCGGAAGCCTCATCCCTGGAAGTTTTCAAGGCCAGGCTGAATGTGGCTCTGAGCAACCTTATCTAGTGTGAGGTGTCCCTGCCCATGGCACGGGGGCTGGAACTAGATGATCCTTGAGGTCCCTTCCAACCCTGACCGTTCTGTGATTCTATGATCATCAAGTCCAACCACTATCTATCTCTACTGGGGGCAGAACAGCAAATATGGTATGGAGCAGACAGATGCTGTGGAGGGAACAGAGAGTTTTGAGTGCAGGTTGGGGTTGTGCAAGGCAGAAGGCAGGCAAAGTCCCTGGCTCATCTTGCTGTTGCTCAGCACACCTGAACTCTGTTGAAGAAGCTGGCATAAGCTTCTTTGCTTCACATGCAAAGAAGGTGCTTTCACTACATGAATGAGGCTCAGAGACTCTGAAGAGAATGAACTGTCATGGATGCTCATGCCATCCATCAGGATGCATCCATCTATGTCTCTGGGGATGTGTGATTCACTCCATAGCAATCCTATTCCCACTGCTGCAGACGACTGGTGTACCCAAAACACTCAATCATCCTTTATCCAGCTCTTCATGGAGCTGATTCAACATTGGAGTTCACCATGTGCTGCTCATGTTTCTTTTCAATCATAATTTTTACAACCATATGTGTATTTGATCTGCAGCACTGCCAAGGAAGGAAAGCCTCTTAAGTGGCTGGGACCCCTTGCTGTAGAATCACAGAATTGAGGCTGGAAAAGACCTCTGAGATCATCAAGTCCAGCCTATAACCTAATATCACAACATCAGCTAAACCAGGCCACCAAGTGCCACATCCAATCTCTTCTTAAAGACCTCCAGTGATGGTGACTCCACCACCTCCCTGGGCAATCCATTCCAGTGCCTAATCAGTCTTTCTGTGAGGCAGTGCTTCCTAATATCTAACCTAAACCTCCCTTGGTGCAACTTCATACTATGCCCTCTTGTCCTGTCACCAGCTGCCTGGGAGAAGAGCCCTACCTGCTTTCTGTCCAGGGGAAGGGGAAAAGGAGCACATCCTTCTACCACTCTATGTTGCCACAACGAAACACACAGCTGCTGTGTGGAGGCCACAGTTAAACGTGGGCTTGTAACACTCCTTGAGCATCAAAAGTCTCCTTCTCTTGAGATTTTCAAGACCTGTCTGGATGTGTTCCTGTGTGACCTGCACTAGATTTTATGGTTCTGCTCTGGCAGGGAGGAGTGGACTCAAAGATTTCTGCAGGTCCCTTCCAACCCCTAACACCCTGGGATCCTGTGAAAAGATCCAGCTAACAGTAAGGGGAGACAGCTAACTCGTGCTGTTTGTTGACGCCTCCTCAGCCTCTCACATGTTTTGCTGGCAGGACTAACTGCTCTTATCAACACTGTCCCTGTCAGGACACTTCTTGGTCACAAGCCTGTCTGTCAACACTTTCCTCAGCTAGAGATAGTCCAGTCCCAAAGTCCTCTCTGCAGCTGAAATGGAGTCTCTTCCAGATATCAACCTAAGGTGGACCTTTGCAGACTGAAGAGCAGCACCTCCCCTGCATGTACACAGGGACTCTAGGACATTCACCAGCTGCTGCACACACAGACTGACACTATGTATGCATTTCAGGCATGACAAGCTCACCACACAAAATCAGGTTGGGAAAGACCCTCGGGATCATCAAGTCCAACTGATAACCCTGCTCTACAAGGTTCACCCCTAACCCATATCCCCAAGCACCACATCCTAACCACCTTTAAACACATCCAGGGCTGGGGACTCAACCACCTCCCTGGGCAGCACATTCCAATGCCTGACCACTCTTGCTGGGAAAACTTTTTCCTACTGCCCAGTCTAAACCTACCCAGTTGCAGCTTGAGGCTGTTCCCCCTTGTTCTATCACTAATTACCTGTGGGAGGAGACCAGCACCAGCCTCTCCACAACCTCCTTTCAGGTAGTTACAGAAAGTAGAGGTCTTCCTTTCGCCTCCTCCTCTTCAAACTAAAAATGAAGAGGTACTCTTGGTTTAGGACTCAAGATTTACAATACAATACAATTTCCAGAAATCCATCACATTACCAGGAAAAGTTGGAGGATATAGGACTGCTGTGATGATCCAAAAGATCTGAGGTGGCTAAAAGAACCTTAACACTTCAGGAGCAGTATGTTAGGTGCAAATGAACACATAAACCAGATCATGCAACCGGAAACCCAGGGCAAGTTTAGAGAGTGCCAGGCGAAGCACAAACATCCTAACTGCAAAGCCAGGCTGTCACATGTATTGCACAGGATCTAGGGGTGTGGAGCCAGGTGGCCACAAGCACACAGCTTGTTTGCTTTCACCTGGCTTAGTTCCCCCAGCAGCACAAGACTCTCAGCACTGATGAAAACTTCCCACCAGTTTCAGCCTTCCACCCAAACCCACATAAACACTCATCTTGTCACAGAATCAAAGAATGGTAGAGGTTGGAAAGAACCTCCAGAGATCATTGGGTCCAACCCCCCTGCCAAAGCAGGATCACCTAGGGTAGTCTGCACAGGAATGCATCCAGGTGGGTTCTGAAAGTCTACAGAGAAGGAAACTCCACACCCTCTCTGGGCAGCCTGTTCCAGTGCTCTGTCACCCTCACTGTAAAGAAGTTCCTCCTCATGTTGAAGTGAAGCCTTCTATGTTCAAGTTGCCCTCAGTGGCAGCTTACCTTTTGAATGAGAAATGCTGGGGATACCCTGGTGCCACAGCTTCAGCCCATAAAAAGCTACGCTCCTGTTCACCATCTGCTCCGAGTGACACCACCAGTTTTCCTTTCCAAAGGTCAAACCTGGCGTCGGCGGGAAGATGAATGCAGCTTTCACCTGCTTAGCTACAGCTGCACTCTGCTTGGTTACACTGGGACGTGAGCACAGCAGCCACAACAGGCTGCCTCCTCTTTATGGTAATCAGCCATCTGCCAGAAGGCAGCCCAGCACAGCCCAGCGAGGAGAGTCCAGCCAAGGCAGCGCTGTGAATCTGCTGGAAATCAAGGTAGGAGCTCTTGTCTGGCAGGAGGAGGCACAGCTTCAGGCCTTGCTTCAAATCTCAACCTTCCCCTCCCTCCTCCCATTTCCCCCCCCCCCCCCCCGCCCTTTTTTTTTTTTCCCCTTCCTTGAGGGTGTGTGATCTGCTGGGCTCATACAAATCTGTCTGCCATGGTGATCATTCCATATGGGAGACAGAGAAGTGCAATTTTCTAAGCATGCTGGGGTGCATGAAGAAGAGTGTGGCCAGCAGGTTGAGGGAGGTTCCTCTTCCCCTGGACTCTGCCCCAGTGAAACCACATCTGGAGTATGGTGTCCAGTTCTGGGCTCCCCAGTTCAAGAGGAACAGGGAACTACTGGAGAGAGCCCAAACAAGGGTTAAGAGGATGATGATTAAGGGACTGGAATTTCTGTCTGATGATGAGAGGCTGAGAGACCTGGAGCTGTTTAGGCTGGAAAAGAGAAGGCTGAATGTTTACAAAGACCATAAGGGTGGGTGTCAAGAAGGAGGAGCCAGGCTCTTTTTACTGGTGCCCAGTGACAGGACAAGGGGCAATGGACACAAACTGGAACACAGGAAGTTCCACCTCAGCATGAGGAAAAACTTCTTTCCTGTGAGGGTGGCAGAGCACTGGAGCAGGCTGCCCAGAGAGGTTGAAGTCTCTTTTTCCGGAGACTTTCAGAACCTGCCTGCACACATTCCTGTGCAATCTGCTCGAGCTGATCCTGCTTTGGCAGGGTGTTTGGACTTGATGATCACCAGAAGTCCCTTCCAACCCCCAACATTCTGTGATTAACCTTACTACACGATGGGAGACAGTAAACACCTTGTGTTATGTATAACCAAGCACTGCAAAACATGACACATTCACGCCTTCAGGCCATATCACAGTAATCATTCTGACACTAACTCATCTTCTCCCATAAGATGTTTTACCAATATCCTTACAAATATACCCATTTCATAGTGTGATAGTGTGTACTGGCAACATGTCCTATTACTAAGACTATATTCCAACCTCATCATATATTCCAATCATCTATAGTCACTATTTCCTGACCAGCAGGTTGAGAGAGGTGATTCTAGCCCTCTACTCTGCTCTGGTGACACCCCACCTGGAGCACTGCATCCTGCTCTGGAGTCCTCAACACAGGAAGGACATGGACCTGCTGAAGTGAGTCCAGAGGAGGGCCACAGAGATGACCAGAGGCTGCAGCACCTCTCCTACAAGGACAGGCTGGGAGAGTTGGATTTCTTCAGCCTGGAGAAGAGAAGGTTCCAGGGAGACCTAAAAGCAGCATTTCAATATCTGGAGGGAGCCTACAAGAAACCTGGAGACGGACCATTTACAAGGAGAAGAGGCAATGGTTTCAAGCTAGAGGAGAGTGAGTTTAGTTTGGGTGTTAGCAAAAAGTTCTTTAAAATGAAGATAGTGAAATACTGCAACAGGTTGCCTAGGGAGGTGGGGGAGGCCCCATCCCTGCAGGCATTCAGCAGCCTGATCTGGTTGGAGATGTCCCTACTCATTGCAGGAGGGGTGGACAAGATGACTTTCAACAGCCTCTTCCAGCCTGATGCATTCTAAGATTCTGTTCCACTGTTCTATGCATTCATCAACCAGTTCAGTCCAACAGCTATTTCTTTATATTTAGCCTCTTTTAGAAGGAGGAAGATTTTTTTTTTTTTAAAGTTTATAGCAAAGGTTTTAAAACCTTTAAGGTCTAAAAGCTTTAAAGAGGCTGAAGAAACATTGCTATAGAGAGATCAAATCAGTCTGCTCTAAGCAATAGGTTCTGCTCACTGTAGGATATACAGTATGCTTGTGATTTTTTTTTTATGCTTTCATATAGTTCACATATTTAAAACAAAAGGAACAGAAATAGAAAAGCCTCTTGGAGAGAATATTTGAGAATGAACTCCACAGGATTCAGTAAAAAGGAATTTTAGCTAACAGAGGTCCTGGGGATTCAGCACAAAGGGAATATCAGGCAAGTAGAACCTCAGGTAACAGTCACTGGATGCTCCTCCAAGGGTGACCATCACCCAGCCCTTGCTGTCCCACTAGCTGAAACAAGCTTCAGCTGTCCAACAGCCTCAGCAATGCTGGTGCTATAGCTGAGAAGGAACTGCTCAACAGATTTCACATTGCCCTTCACTTAAAACATTCTTTAAGTTTTTCAAGAGTCTCAGCAGTTCAGCAGAGAAGGGAATAGGGAATGCCTAGAGAAAGCTCAGACACCTCAGCATATTTATTAGTCTGTCACTGTGAACACTTCTCTTTCAGAGCAGACAGCTCCTCTCCACATCAAGGCAGCCAGCAACTCCCAACACTACAGATTTCCTTTTGCTCTTCTAAAGCATTCTACTAGTCAATAAATGCTGAAAAAAACGTTTGTATGTCTTAAAGGAGACTTACGTGGGCTTCAAAAGAAGTGACAGTGAGGAGGACTGGAAGACCCCTAAAGAAACTCTAAAGGTGCCAGTGTGGGGATTCTCACTTCACTGGGATGAAAATTAAAGCCTTCCAAACCTAGGAAGATAAGACACCTTGTACATACCTGTGTCTTCAGTGGGACACCTAAGGCAGAAGGCAGCATAGATTTATGTCTTTATTCTTCTCATGACATTTGCTGTTGTACAGAACTCAGTTGAGCTAAGGTTATTTCTCATGGGCTGAGGCTGTTGGGGAGCTTTTAAGGCAAAGATCAAACCCAAGGATACCAACCCTTGTTTCAAGATGTTCCTCTACTTCTGTGTTTGAGGGTGTAGCCTGGCACTGTCAGGTTTTCACAGGATCACAGGATGTTAGGGGGTGGAAGGGAACTCCGGAGATCGAGTCCAACCCCCCTGCCAGAGCAGGGCCATAGAATCTGTGTTTTCTGAGACCCTGATCATTTTAAAGGTATTGCAATGGTGTAGCTTAAGATTCTCGTTTTATATTTCAGTATCCAGGGAGCAGAGAGATCAGACCCATGTCACAGGGGTTGGTTTTTTGTTGGGGTTTTTTTTTTGCATACAACTTCCTTCAAGGTAGAGCAGAGGGTTATGTCTACTCTAAGCTGTTACCAAGGCAGATCTGTCTAAATGAACTCTCAAGAAACAAACCAAGCTCAACAGAAAACGATGCCCAGTAATGTAGTCAGTAATGTTTTCATCTGTATCTTTCTCAGCTCTGCAACTGGGATTTACTGCATCACTTTGGGAGATGGATAACATAGCTCAAATGAAGCAGTAATGGAGCACTACAGAATTAGTGCACTGAAAGTGCTTTGTAGGCTGAAGTTAAGACATTTTCATCTGGGATGATGGGATGGCTTTCCTGCAGTAATTAGAGGAGCAGCTGACATTAACTCCCTAAGTGACCTGCTTGTTGCTGCCACTGTGAATTAAAATTAGATTAATAGCCCCCCTATAGGTGTGGCATGCAGTATGGAAGTTAAAAGCACAGAGAAGACTTTGCTGCTTCCAAATGAACTGAACTGCATCAAAAGGATTACACAGCATTTGGATCAGCTGCATGCAGTGAGGATTTGAGAGAGATCACATAGCCCCAGGGAAGGGAGGTGAAGTGTTGACACAACAAACAGCTCTTGCTAAGTATGGACATATTTATCCCCCAAGTCTTCATGAGATTTACAGTCATCACGGGTTGCACATATGTGCTGTGTTCAAAAAGCAACAGACTCAAATCAATGAATACAGATTGGCTTGAGTACATAAAAAACAACAATAATCAGGACCCTGCGATGTGGGGAGCCTGCTGCTGTAAAAGCACACTTGGGGAGCGTACCAAATAGAACCAGCACCTCCCACACTTGCGTGTCTTGCAGCATTTGGAAGCTTGAGGTGATGACCCAAACTTTCCCATTTTATTCTACAAGATAAGTTTGTAGCCCTCATATTCTTTACAGTGTGAGACACTGGAACAGGTTGCCCAGGGAAGTTGTGGATGCCCCCTCCCCAGAAGTGTTCAAGGCCAGGTTGCACAGGGCCTTGAACAGCCTGGTCCTGCCCATGTAAAGTGGGTTGGAACCAGATGATCTTTAAGGTCCCTTCCAACCCAAATCATTCTATGGTTGCATTCCTGTGTGATCAGGTATATGTAGTCTTGCTCTGGCAGGGGGTTGGACTGGATGACCTTTCGAGGTCCCTTCCAGCCCCTAACATTCTGTGATTCTGTGGTTGCAAAAAAAGGCTTGTAAAGGTGACCCAAATGTATCAAAAGGACTTCATAAAAGCCCAGACAAAATAAAAAGATCTCTAGATCTTTTAAAAACAAACAAAGAGTCTCATGATTCCTGAGCTACTCTCAAGATGCTGAGGGGTGGGGCATGCAAAATTTATAACACTTCCTTTTTTTCAAGTCTGTTGTTAGGCAGAAAACAAAGCAAAACCAAACAAAGGACAAAACCCAAAACACCCAACAACAAAAAAACAACACTTAAAGAAACATTAAGAAGTTAAATGACATCTTCTAGAGCTAGTATCTGCTAGAGTGAAGCAGCCAAAAAGAGAAGAGGGTGTATACAACTAACTTTATGTTAGATATCAGACCAAGGGGGATTATTTAGACCTTATCATTATTTCCCCTTTACATCCAATGGTAATTTATTTACATTCCACCACTTTTCTACTCAATTTTGAAAAATTTTCTTAGGCATCAGCCTAAAACTACCACAAACTCCATGAGAAGTCAGACTCAAAGCTGATACCACTGCAGGTAGCTGTAATGGAGGAAGGGAGGAAAAGCCAAAATTCAGCAGCTGTAAACGTGATTCTGCAAGCTTGAAGCTCCAAACGGTTTCATTTTCATTTAAAATAGCAATCCATAAAACAAGACCTGAAGGAGCAAATCATTACCAGAAGGAGTAACTAGAATAACCCAGGGAAAAAAAAAAGTTAAAAAAGAAAGAGCTTTTATCTCCTAAATGCTTTTCAGAATGAGCCTTTGTGGTAAGTCAGAAATCCCTGTGTTAAGTGTCATTCAACTGAATGCATTGATTTTTTTTTCTTTGCCTTTCATGACTTATATCTACTATTTATTGAAACAGACAGAGAAGATTGCAAGCTGATCTATAAAGACCCTCAGTCCAATGCCTCTCTTTTTGAGACTCATGCAAACAAGAGCTTGCAGGAGAGCAAGAAACTTCCCATGCATCCAAGATGCAACAAGCAGGATGTATCTTCATTCAAGCCAGCAACATTAATGGTGAGAGGAGGAAAGTAGTGGCAGATTTAGGAGGCCAGATCCTTTACACAGATGGGACAAGGGGAAATGGTTTTAAATTAAAGAAGGGCAGAATTAAATTAGACAATAGGAAAAAGTTTTTACTGTGAGGGGGTGGAACACTGGAACAGGTTACCCAGGGAGGTGATAGGGGACCTATCCTGGTGACATTCAAGGTCAGGCTTGATGGGGCTCTGAGAGCCTAATCTAGTTGGGCATGTTCTGCTGACTGCAGAAGGGGTGGACTAGATGACCTTCAAAAGTCCTTCCAACCCAGTGAATCCATAAGTTGGTTTGTTTTTTTCAGTACATGCAGAAGGAAATACCTGCTCTGGAACACAACTATGTTACAAAGCCTTCACCGCCATCGCTTTTGCCATCCCACCATAAATAAAGCTGCATAGACACTTGCTGGCACACCTTCTTCCCTCAGAGCTGCCCAGTACTTGCTTTAGAAGTTAAAAAACAAACCAAACAAAAATCTCCACTCACACTTCTAGGTAGGGTAAATAATGAAAAAGAGAGCTGAAAATGCCTTAACCATCTTGCCTTAGCTCCAGTCCTTCAAACCCACAACCCCACCTCTTTTTCCCCTCTCTTCAGGAAGGTCTGTCAGCTGATATAAATATGCTCAGCTGCACTAGAGGAGACAGCTGATGCTGTGGCAGGGCAGGTGGGTGATGGTAACAGGGAGAGGGAGGTAGCATTCATTTGTCTTCTGTGAGGACTGGGGTTTGGTTTCATGAATGATGCCCCTTTGGTTGATTAATACTTGTGTCATGAGGCAAAACAGGATAGGGAGAAGCAAAAAGCAGGGTACATAGCTAACCAAATGCCCACTGCAAGGGCAGATTTGGAAAGGCTAGAAATGAGCTTCAGAAACTCTAAGGATATCTCTATATAATCTTTCAGCACTCATGTGTAATTACTTGTTAATTAAGCAGAATGCTTGGCAATAAAGCCACCTAGGTAAGAATCGTCAATGTAAAATTTTGCATTGTTCCTTGAAATGAACAAGAGGTCTGGCAAGCTCAGCTTGTGGACTTACAGCTGCTGGTACTCCTTGATCTCTCAGATCTCTCAGCCCTCTTCAGATCTTGTCAATAAAGAAGGAGAAGATCTAAAAAAAAAAAAAAAAAACATTTTCCTAGCAGTCCATTCTCTGCACCAGAATCCAGTCTGCTGCTGTGATATAGAAGGAAAGAAACACTAAGGCTGCTTTGGAGCTGATAGGCACAGGACCATTACAGAAACTGAAGAGGGCAGAGATTTGGGAGTGCATACAGAATAAAGCAAGAATTCCCAACGGTGCATGCGCCTTCCTCGCAGCTCAAAAGCCTTGGATGAGGAGCACAGACATGGCTTTTGAATTGCTAAATCCATAATCATTTAGGCTATTTTCCTGCTGTGAAAGGATGGGTAGGAGTGTCTAGACACTAAGAGGCCAAGACTATTGACACTGGCGGGATCTATCCCCATGGAGCCGTCAGCTCTATAGAGCACTGCAGCTGCATGCTCTGGCTCTCCAGCTGTGCCTCACAGTAGCAGAATGCCATGCTCCTACCCAAAACAAAGCAGACCTATTATGTGATGAGGAAAACTTAAAATTTCTTTTCTGGGGGGAAGCACCTCTTCAGGTCCTCAGCATCATCCAGTGGATTTTCTCCAAAAGCCACTCAGAGACCACATGCAGAAATCATGGTTGAAAACACACACACACACACACACACACAGAGATTAATTAACCTTTAATCATGTCCTAGTTTGCATGTATGTGTAGGTACTTAAAGGCAGGGGAGATTCTGCTTCTGAGCCTTGTAGGGGGAAAAACAAATGTGCACCCCAAGCATCATTTCCTTGAGAAGTGCTAGGGCTGAGTATGTCTGTTACCTCTTTCCGATCTGAATAATGGAGTGGGGTGGTGCCAGAATAGGTGCCTTTGGCATCCTCTTGGCTGAACCTTGCTAAGCAAGACTGCAAAACCAGAAGGCACTGACAGAGAGCAGGAAAAGTAGAATACCTAGTGATTCCATTCCATTTCTCACATGCACACTTGGGTAGAGGATGAGGATTGCAGACCACAGTTCTGCAGTGCAAATTTCTGTTCCCTTTGTGTCACAGAATCCAGGATGGTAGGGGTTGGAATGGAACTCTGAAGAGGCCCTGCCAGAGCAGGACCATCAGAGCAGTGTGCCTTCACCTTCCTCTGCCGAAGAGAAATGATGAGCAAGACAGGCAAGGAACTGAGCCTGATACCTCACCAGAGGGCAAAGGGCATCTTTGCAAAATAATTGTTTTGTGGAAGAGTAAACCAGTGTCACTTGGAGATGAAGCTACATCGGGCGAGGATGAAAAGGCAAACACTGAAGCAGCTGTGTGATAGCCCTGGAGACTGCTTCCAGAGAAAGCAATTTAACAATGAGTTCATTACAGTTGCAAGCTGAAAATCACAAATGTTTCATACACAGCAAGAATGTTGCACTCAGTCAATTCAGCTTGCCTGAGATGACAGTGTCTTGCACTAGAAGGGAGTCATCACATGGAAGTTCCTCATTGCTGTCAGTACCATAAGGGAGCACTGTCAAGTTTCTTAGGAGCTGTTTGCTCTTAAGAGTTTCCAGGCCCAAAGCAATTTTCAAAACATCTTTGTGGCACAGATGTTATGAAAACAAATGCAGGCAGCACGTAGAGGTGGCATACCTTTGTAATGAAAAGGAAAAGAGGTGTTGCAGCCTCATAAGCAATGGGAAATGATGGATGAGATGAGCTGCTGCTTAAGTTTGGATGTGCAAAGCTTATTCATTATTGACATATTATTCACCTGAACACATTTTCAGTGCAGTGGAAGCGTTGAAAGAGGGGGTCAGGCACTGGAGCAGGTTGCCCAGAGAGGTGGTGGAGTGACCATCCCTGAAGGTGTGAAAAAGAAGTGTTGACATGGCACTTTGGAACATAGTTTAATGGCTACAGTGGTGTCAAAGTCAATGGTTGGACTCCATGATCTTAGAGGTCTTTTCTACCCAAAACAATTCTATGAATGTCTGTAAACATCCTGAAATTCAGACCAATATGCCATTGCCTACTGGAAACTTTTCTGACAAAATGGAAGTGTATTCAACTGCATTTTGATAGCTGAGCTTGGTACCAACCTACAGTCATTTTTGTGTGATCAAAAGAAATGGATGAAATTAGAATCAAAGGAGGAGGGCTTACCTTAGCCAAGCTATGCTAAGCAATAGTTTAATTTGTGTTCCTCAGGGATTCTGATCAGCTAATGTTTCTTTAGCTAATTTGTGTTCCTCAGGTGATTCTCATCAGCTAATGTTTCTTTAGCTAACTCAAACCAAAGTGCAACACACACAGAAAGCTTGCATTTGATTAACAGCTGAGAGAAAAGTGAAGAAGAATGGAAAAGTCAGCAGAGGGGGGAAAAAAACCAACAAACCAAAAGGGGGGAAGCAATACAACTCCTGCACTTCAGCAAAGACTTGAAGACCACAGAGTATTTAGAAGTAGAATTCAATTAGCATCTCCCAGATTTCAGGTCCCAAGATCAAGCATTGTACTCAGCCCTGCTGAGGCCACATTTGGAGTATTGTTCAGTTTGGGGCACCTCAATACAAGAGAGATGTGGAGGTGTAGAGGAATGCAGAGAAGGGCAACAAAGCTGGGGAAAGGCCTGGAGAATAAATTATGAAGAGTGATGAAGGAGCTGGGGCTGCTTAGTTTGAAGAGGAGGCGAGGGGAGACCTCATTGCCATCCACAACTACCGGAAGGAGGTTGTGGAGAGGTGCTGCTGGTCTCTTCTCACAGATCATAGTGATAGAACAAGGGGGAACAGCCTCAAGCGTGACAGAGTAGGTTTAGACTGGATATCAGGAAACATTTTTTACAGGAAGAGTGGTCAGGCATTGGAACGTGCTGCCCAGGTTGGAGTCACCAATCCTGGATGTGACAAAGGTGTTGGATGTGGTGCTTGGGGATATGGTTTAGGGGCGAACCTGTGGAGTAGGGTTGTTGGTTGGACTTGGTGATCCTGAGGGCTTTTCCAACCAGAAGTTTCTGTGATGCTGTGGTTGGTACTTTCAAGGGCCTTATACTTGTGATTCAGGAAGCCCTTCAATACAGATCTCCAATTCCAGCTGTTAGAGTTTATCGACTTCAAGTGAGTACAGAGACAAAGGTTTGGAATGAAGTATGCTGGTTTCTGCTGAAGGCTGC
>CM037642.1:16066034-16128685 GCA_015227895.2 Colaptes auratus
CAATGTGCCCTTGTGGGACAATGGCATCCTGGGGTGCATCAAGAAATGTGTGTCCAGCAGGTCCAGGGAGGTTCTCATCCTCTACTCTGCCCTGGTGGGACTACAGCTGCAATACTGTGTCCAGTTTTGGACTCCCCAGTTCAAGAGGGACAGAGACCTGCTGGAGAGAGTCCAACAGAGAACTATGAGGATGATGAAGGGACTGGAACAGCTCTCCTCTGAAGAGAGGCTGAGTGCCCTGGGGCTGTTTAGTTTGGAGAAGGCTGAGAGGGGATCTTATTAATGTCTATAAATACTGAGGGGTGAGTGCCAGGAAGAAGGTCACAGTCTCTTTTTGGTGGTGCCCAGCAATAGGTCAAGGAGCAATAGGCATAAGCTGAAACACAGCAAGTTCCCCCTCAACAGGAGCAGGAACTTCCTTGCTCTGAGGGTGCCAGAGCACTGGAGCAGGCTGCCCAGAGAGGTTGTGAAGTCTCCTTCTCTGGAGACTTTCAAAACCTGCCTGGATGTGTTCCTGTGTGCACTGCTGCTCATCTTTCTTCAGGCTGTTGATCAACACTCTGAGGTTTCTCCCTGTCTGGTGCCTTTCCAGCCTCTCTGCCCCAGGCATGAAGCATTGCATGGGGTTGTTGTGACTCAAGTGCAGGATCTAACACTTGGCCTTGTTGGACCTCTTACACTTGGTGTTGGCCCATCCATCCAGCCTGTCCAGATCTCTCTGCAGAGCCTTCCTACCCTCAGGCAGATCAGTGCTCCCTCCCACTGCAGGGCCAGCTGCAAACTTACTGGGGGTGCACTCGATCCCCTGGCCTAGCCAGTGATAAAGATCCATTCTATGTGGAGTTGTTCCATTACAGCCCCAAACCTCACCACTTACCAGAGGCACAGATGGCTACAAGGTGCAGTGCCTGCTAGGTTCCTGTCAGTATCTGACTCGCCTCCAAGGAAGGGCATAACAAAGGCTTGCCGTGTGTGTGCCTCTCTCTCTCTCTCCTTTTGTCACCAGGGGAAACAAAAGTGCTTGTGTCGACCAAGACACCCATTGAAGGTCAGAAGCTGTCATTTTTGAATGACCTTACAGTGACCCAGGATGGGAGGAAGATCTACTTCACTGACTCCAGCAGCAAGTGGCAAAGACGAGACTACCTGTACTTGATTATGGAAGGCACGGATGATGGGCGGCAAGTATCTCCTCCCCGAGGCATTGGCAGGGGACTTCACCACTTCCCTCATCTTCAGCTTTTTGCTCTTTGTGAACCCACCTGTGCAAACACTGCCCTGCTCAGGGAAGGGTGAGAGAGTGGGTGAAGGTCCCAGCTCACTGCAGCGGGGGTTGGACTAGATGACCTGTAGAGGTCCCTCCCAGCCGGGGTGATTCTTTGACTCTGATGAGACCTCTGTTTCCTTCCAGAGAGCTTGCATGGAGCACATGTTTCAAGAGGGAAGGCAGGCTTGTGGTGTCCCCCAGGGGTTAGCAGTGGATCCAGCACCACTCAATATGTTCATCAGTGACCTGGATGCAGGGACAGGGTGTACCCTCAGCGAGCTTGCTGATGATGCCAAAGCGAGAGGAGTGGCTGATGCCCTCTCAGGCTGCACTGCCATCCAGCATGACCTGGACAGGCTGCAGAGCTGGGCAGGGAGAAACCCAATGGAATTCAGCAGGGACAAGTGTAGAGTCCTGCATCTGGGGAAGAACAGCAGAGAGTGGGGGCTGCCCTGCTGGAGAGCAGCTCTGGGTAGAAGGACCTGGGCGTGCTGGTACACAAGAAGCTCACGTGAGCCAGCGGTATGCTCTCGTGGCAAACAAGGCCAAGGGTCTTCTGGGGTGCATTAAGAAGAGTGTGGCAAACAGATTGAGGGAGGTTCTCCTCTCCATCTACTCTGTGCTGGTGAGGCCTCACCTGGACTCCTGTGTCCAGCTCTGGGCACCCCAGCTCAAGGAGGACTAAGAACTGCTGGAGAGAGTCCAGCGTAGGGCCACTAAGATGCTGAGGGGATTGGAACATCTATCATATGAGGAGAGCTGGGGCTGCTTAGCTTGGTGAAGAGGAAGCTGAGAGGGCATCTTACTGAAGCTTAGCTAAGGGGTGGGTGTCAGGAAGATGGGGCCAGGCTCCTCTCAGTGATCCCCAGTGACAGGGCAAGAGGTAATGGGCATAAACCTGAATGGAGGAGGTTAGATCTAAACATGAGGAGGAAATTCTTCACTTTGAGGGTGGCAGAGCACTGGAACAGGCTGCCCAGAGAGAGATGGTGGAGCCTCTGTCTCTGGATACTTTCAAGGTCCACCTGGACTTGTTCTTGTGTGATCCTGCTCTGGTAGGGGGGTTGGACTCTCTAATCTTCAGAGGTCCCTTCCTACCCCTGCTGTCACCTGTGATTCTGTGTGAAGCTGTGAGCATTACACTCAGCCTAAATCCTTCATGAATGCTGCCAGGCTCAAGTGGCTTAAGATTCCTCTTGTCTCCATGAACAAACCTTCCCTGGCTATTCTGCCTTTTTACCTTGGGCAAAGTGCATGTGAGAGAAGACAGAATGCCTGGGGGATGAAGCCAGGATGAATACATGTCTTCACTCAAGGCCATCTGTAATGCTTTCTTTGCAGCTTGCTTGAGTATGACACAGTAACCAAAGAAGTGAAGGTCTTAATGGTGGGACTGAGATTTCCCAATGGTGTCCAGCTCTCACCTGCAGAAGACTTTGTCCTCGTGCAGGAGACAACCATGGCCAGAATCAGAAGGTGAGTAGGACCTTGCTGAAATTGTCTCTACTGTCAGCTAGGAAACTACCTGAGTGACAGAAGAATCCCTGCACTCTCCTCATGCCCAGTTAGCAGTGGCCAAGAAGGCATGGCCTCCCCCAGCACTTCATGTGTTTTCTTTCACTGTAAACACTTTGGCTGCATAATCTCTCCAGCACACAAGGCATTGGATAGGAAGGGAGCCTCAGAGCTCATCTTGTCCAACCACCCAGCAGTGAGCAGAGACATCTCCAAGTAGATTGGGTTGCTCAGGGCCCCATCAAGTTTGACCTTGAGTATCCCCAGGGATGAGGTCTCAAGCACATCCCTGGGCAACCTGTTCCAGTATTTCACCACTCTTGTTGTGAAGAACTTCTTCCTAATGTCCAACCTAAAGCTGCCCTGCTCTAGTCTAAAACCATTGCCCCCCATCCTATCACTGCAGGCCCTTCTAAACAGTCCCTCCCCAGCCTTCCTGTAGGTTCCCTTCAGGTGAAATACAGCTCTAAGGTCTCCCTGGAGCCTTCTCTTCTCCAGGTTGAACAGCCCCAGTTCTCTCAGCCCGTCTTCAGAGGAGAGGGGCTCCAGCCCTCTGATCATTTCTGTGGCCCTCCTCTGGACCTGCTGTCAGGTCCATGCCCTTCTTGTGTTGAGGGCCCCAGAGCTGGACACAGTACTCCAGGTAAGTTCTCACTGGAGTGGTGCAGAGTGGCAGAATCACCTCTCTGTTTGCTGGCCACACTTCTTTTGATGCAGCCCAGGATGCCTTTGGCCTCCTGGCCTGCAGGTGCACACTGCTGGCTCATGTCAGCTTCTCATCCACCAGCACCCCCAAGTCCTTTTCTGCAGGGCTGCTCTCAATCTCATCATCCCCCAGCCCATACTGATACCAGGGGTTGCCCTGACCTGGGTGCAGGACCTGACACTTTGCTTACTGAACCTCCTGAGGTGGTTCTTAGCCCACCCCTCCAGCCTGTCCAGGTCCCTCTGGATGCCATCCTGTCCCTCAGTCACAGCAACCACTCCACTCAGCTTGGTGTCACCAGCAAACTGGCTGAGGGTCACTCAGTTTTGCTGTCTGTGGCATTGATGAAGATACTGAACAGCACTGGTCCCAGTAGGGACCCCTGAGGGACACCAGTTGTCACCCATCTCCAGCTGGACATTGAGCTGTTGACCCCTACCCTTTATCCACTGAACTGTCCACCCACCCAGTCCATATCTCTCCAGCTTAGAGAGAAGGCTGTTGGGGGGCACTGTGCCAAAGGCTGCACAGCAGCCCAGGTAGATGACATCTCTTGCTCTGCCTTTGTCCCCTGGAGTAGTCACATCATGGGCTCCTTGAGCACAGTGGAGTAAGCTGCTGCTGTCTGGGGGGAGGCTGCTGTCTGGGGGAGGCTGCTGTCTGGGGGGAGGCTGCTGTCTGGGGGGAGGCTGCTGTCTGGGGGGAGGCTGCTGTCTGGGGGGAGGCTGCTGTCTGGGGGGAGGCTGCTGTCTGGGGGAGGCTGTCCCACAGCAAGGGAAGGAATGAATGGGGGTGGGCAGGGCTGGGCTGGTGTTTTCTTTTGGAAAGGGAATTCTTTTGGGGCCTTCTCTTTGTCGTGGAAGCTGCCTGATGGAAGCTGTCTTGCTCCCTGCTGTCTGTACCTTGCAGGTACTATGTGTCTGGGCTGATGAAAGGTGGAGCAGATATGTTTGTGGAGAACCTGCCTGGCCTTCCAGACAACATCAGGCTCAGCAGCTCTGGAGGCTATTGGGTAGCTATGGCAGCTCTCCGCCCCAGGCCTGGATTCTCCTTGCTGGATTTCCTCTCTGAAAAGCCCTGGATCAGAAGGATGATATTTAAGGTAAAAGAAAAGCAATCCCAAGCAATGTTAGAAATCACCTGCAGTGGAGGGATGGGAGTGATAGATGCTGGCTTGTCATAGTATCATAGTCTCAGTCAGGGTTGGAAGGGACCACAAGGATCATCCTGCTCCAACCCCCGCTGCTTCTTCTGTCCTGCTTCTTCCTCTGCACAGGAAGAATTTGAAACGTTCTGAGGGGTTTTGGTTGCATAATCACAGAAAACATCTGCTTGGAAGTGACCTCAAAGCTCAGCCAGTCCAACCCTCGACCCAGCACTAAACCATGGCCCCAGGCCCCAGGTCCACACGTTGCTTAACCACCTCCAGGGATGGTGACTGCACCACCAGCCTGGGCAGCCCATTCCACTGCTTGAGAACCCTTCCAGTGAAGAAATCTTTCCTAATATCCAGAGCAGCTTCAAACCATTTCCCCTGGTCCTGTTGCTTTACACCAAGGAGAGGAGGCTGCCCCCTCCTCGCTCCAACCTCCCTTCAGGTAGCTGCAGAGAGCAGTGAGGTCTCCCCTCAGCCTCCTCTTCTCCAGGCTGAACACCCCCAGCTCAGACCCTCCTTGTGGGCCATGTGCTCCAGGCCCTTCCTGAGTCTCATTGCCCTTCTCTGGACACTGTCCAGCTCCTCAATGTCCTTCCTATAGCGAGGGGCCCAGAGCTGAGCACACTACTCAAGGTGTGGCCTCAGCAGTGCTGAGTACAGAGGGATGATCACTTCCCTGTTCCTGCTGGCCACAGTGTTCCTAATGCAAGCCAGGATGCCATTGGCTTTCTTGGTTAAACATGTTGGAACACCTCCCTCTATATTCTTAGGTAGTAAGACTTACATTTGCTTCTCTGAGTAGCAGGTCCACATCTCTTAAGTTGCCTCCCATCTGGATGTCAGGAAAGAAAAAGAGGCTCTCTCAGCCCTAGCCATGCAGCACCACAGGATCTGCATTTTGGCTACATGAAGACTTCACCTTTGTACCCAAAGCACCTGAACTGCTTACTGCCAGGTGTCTGGAGAACGCTTGAGCCATCTGCCTTGTCCTACACACTACCCTAGACATCCTGGGAGACCATGTGTGTGCCATGTGTGGCACTGTCCTGCCCTGCTCTCATCTCACACACAATGTGTGTGCCATGTGTGGCACTGTCCTGCCCTGCTCTCATCTCACACACAATGTGTGTGCCATGTGTGGCACTGTCCTGCCCTGCTCTCATCTCACACCCCATTTTAGGATGAGGGCAAGCAGGAGTTCTGTATTGTGTAAGCAATCTCTGAAGCCTAAGGTGCTGAAGAAATGGAATGGTGCTTTTCAAGCAGCAGTGGTGCTCTCCAAACAAGAAGGGCTTGAAAACACAATCACCAAGCAGTGGCTGCACTGGAGGTGCCATTGCAGCTGCAGCTCTGCCCTCCCTCTGAAACCTGCTGTCTCTTGTGCTGCAGCACAGGAGCCTTAAACTCTGCTCTGGGGAGCAGAGCACGGTGCCTGCTGCTTGCAGGACACAAGCAGCAAGCTGGTGTCTGCTGTGTGGACATCCTTTCAGCCTAGTGCTGGGGCAGAGTTTGCTTCTGCTGGCCTGGTTTGTGTGTTTATTGCAGCTTTAAAGTTGTCTGTTCAGGAATTAATGTGTTTGGCCTGTGTCATACTGTGTACTCAAAATGTGTGCTCATGCTCCCAGCTGCCTCCTCCAAGGAGAGGGAAGGGTTTTTCCAAGGAGAGTGAAGGGTTTTTCCAAGGAGAGGGAAGGGTTTTTCCAAGGGGAAGGGTTTTCTTTGTGCTTTCAGTGTCTGAGATCTGAGAACAGGATCTTTCCTGGTTCATTTTATTCTCTTTCATTTTCTTCTTCTCTTAGCTGCTGAGCCAGGAAACGGTGACCAAGCTTGTGCCCAAGTACAGCCTTGTTGTTGAGCTGAGTGAGACAGGATCCTACAGGAGAAGCTTCCATGATCCCACTGGAGTGACAGCAGCCTATGTCAGTGAAGCACATGAGCACGATGGATATCTTTACCTGGGCTCCTTCAGGTCTCCCTTTATCTGCAGACTTAACCTTCAGCATGTTTAGCTGCCCAGCCACGACCAAGTGCCAACTGTCTCTAGCACTCCTGAGGCACCAAGGAAGAGTGTGACCAAGGGCAAGAAGTCTCTCCCTGCTGTCTCGTTCCTTGGAGGTGGCACACATCATTCTTAACACCTGAGGAACGTGGTGGGACATCTCCATGGGGTTGTGTGCTCCTTAGGGGAAATCCTCTGCTCTTCCATGCCCAGCCCTGTTTTGGAGTCATCTTAAGCAGACCTCATCTGTCACCTTGGGTGCCACTGTGTGTCTCCTGGCAACTGGAAGGATTTGTGATGTGTGGCATCTGATTGTGTGTGATGTGGATTGAGGAGGGTGGTGTGTTGCATGTGTGTGTTTGTGGCTTAGAGCCTCCCCCCAGGAGTGGCTGCAGTGCATGTTCTAATGTCATACCATGGTGCTGTGGCAGAGGCAGCAGCACCCAGAACGTGCCTGGACATCTAGTGATGCCACCTCTTCACCTCCAGCCTGTGTAACCCCCACCAGACACTACAATTAACTGCTAATCAACATGCAGAATCAAACCTGATCCTCATCTCTGGACTCCTGTGCTTCTTTCTAAGCATCACAGTCAGATAAAGACCAAAAGCTGTGTTACTAAAGATGAGTTCCAGGGAGTTTAAAGAGGGTCACTTGCAGCCTTCCCTCTGTAGTTGCCAGGTCCTGTAAGTCTGTTCATTGTGTAGGTGGCCACTCCAGACAGGGGGACAGCTGCAGGGCTCACAGAACGGTAGGGGTTGGAAGGGACCTCTGGAGACCACGTCCAGCAGCCCTGCTAGAGCAGGATCACCTAAAGAAGGTCACACAGCAGCATGTTCAGGTTGGTTTTGAAAGATGGAAGTCTCTACCACCTCTCTGGGCAGCCTGCTCCAGTGCTCCATCACCCTTAAACTGAAGAGTTTCCTCCTCATGTTTAGATGGAGCTTCTGTTGAGGTTTGTGCCCATTACCACTGAGAGCAGCCTGGTGCCTCCCTCCTGACACTCTCCCTTGCAGTATTTCCAGGCATTTATGAAATCCCCCTCAGTCCTCTCTTTCTCAGACCAGAAAGACCCAATTCTCTCAGGCTGTCCTCATAAGAGAGATGATCTGCAGGGGGCTACAAGAAGGCTGGGGAGGGACTGCTCAGGCTATCAGGGAGTGATAGGACTAGGGGGAATGGACTGAAGCTGGAGGTGGGGAGATTCAGGCTGGACATGAGGAGGAAGTTCTTCCCCATGAGAGTGGTGAAGCCCTGGAATGGGTTGTGCAGGGAGGTGGTTGAGGCCCTGTCCCTGGAGGTGTTTAAGCCCAGGCTGGATGAGGCTCTGGCCAGCCTGCTCTAGTGTGAGGTGTCCCTGCCCATGGCAGGGGGGTTGGAACTAGCTGATCCTTGTGGTCCCTTCCAACCCTGACTAAAACTATGAAACTAATCCCCTTCAGCATGGCTTTAGTGGAGAATGGTTGAGATTTGGGGGAAGACTGGTGCCTGAAGATGGATGTGGACTGAAAGGGCACAGTCCTCTCTTCCTGATCTCCCTCAGAGATCTCTAGAACATAGAATCATAGACCCATAGAACTGCTGAGGTTGGAGGAGACCTTTGAGATCAGCCTAAGTCCACTTGCTCACCTAGAGCTCACAATCCAGCACTACTGCTGAGCCACTGCCACCAAACCATCTCCCATCTCCCTGGGCAGCCTGCTCCCATGCCTGAAATCAAGCCTCTACATCACACAGCTGCTGAAGTAACATCTTCAGCTCTTCATGATGCAAACCTCCTTATGTAAAACAGGACAGCACAGCTTTTCCTTCTGGGACTGCCAGAAGAGCATTCTCTGGTGTTCCCAAGCAGAGTATCTGTTAACAGAAGTAGCAGATGCCAGGAAGCAGCCATAAGCTGCTACCACATGCCAAAACCTTCCACAGAAGCCTTCCTCATCCTCTATTCCTGGGTCTGTATCTGCAGCTGCTTGAGCAGGAACTGCAGGCAGGCAAAGGCAGGCCAAGGGCAGGCTGTGCTGAGCAGGAGCTGCAGGCAGGCTGTGCTGAGCAGGAACTGCAGGCAGGCCAAGGGCAGGCTGTGCTGAGCAGGAGCTGCAGGCAGGCCAAGGGCAGGCTGTGCTGAGCAGGAGCTGCAGGCAGGCCAAGGGCAGGCCAAGGGCAGGCTGTGCTGAGCAGGAGCTGCAGGCAGGCCAAGGGCAGGCTGTGCTGAGCAGGAGCTGCAGGCAGGCCAAGGGCAGGCCAAGGGCAGGCTGTGCTGAGCAGGAGCTGCAGGCAGGCCAAGGGCAGGCCAAGGGCAGGCTGTGCTGAGCAGGAGCTGCAGGCAGGCTGTGCTGAGCAGGAGCTGCAGGCAGGCCAAGGGCAGGCCAAGGGCAGGCTGTGCTGAGCAGGAGCTGCAGGCAGGCCAGGGGCAGGCACTGCTGAGCAGGAGCTGCAGGCAGGCCAAGGGCAGGCCAAGGGCAGGCTGTGCTGAGCAGGAGCTGCAGGCAGGCCAGGGGCAGGCTGTGCTGAGCAGGAGCTGCAGGCAGGCCAAGGGCAGGCCAGGCAGGCTGTGCTGAGCAGGAACTGCAGGCAGGCAAAGGCAGGCCAGGGGCAGGCACTGCTGAGCAGGAGCTGCAGGCAGGCCAAGGGCAGGCTGTGCTGAGCAGGAGCTGCAGGCAGGCCAAGGGCAGGCCAAGGGCAGGCTGTGCTGAGCAGGAACTGCAGGCAGGCAAAGGCAGGCCAGGGGCAGGCACTGCTGAGCAGGAGCTGCAGGCAGGCCAAGGGCAGGCCAAGGGCAGGCCAAGGGCAGGCTGTGCTGAGTAGGAGCTGCAGGCAGGCCAAGGGCAGGCTGTGCTGAGCAGGAGCTGCAGGCAGGCCAAGGGCAGGCCAAGGGCAGGCTGTGCTGAGCAGGAGCTGCAGGCAGGCCAAGGGCAGGCCAAGGGCAGGCTGTGCTGAGCAGGAGCTGCAGGCAGGCCAGGGCAGGCCAAGGGCAGGCTGTGCTGAGCAGGAGCTGCAGGCAGGCCAAGGGCAGGCTGTGCTGAGCAGGAGCTGCAGGCAGGCCAAGGGCAGGCCAAGGCAGGCTGTGCTGAGCAGGAGCTGCAGGCAGGCCAAGGGCAGGCCAGGGCAGGCTGTGCTGAGCAGGAGCTGCAGGCAGGCCAAGGGCAGGCCAAGGGCAGGCTGTGCTGAGCAGGAGCTGCAGGCAGGCCAGGGGCAGGCTCTGCACTGAGCAGGGATTCTGGGGTGGGGGTCACAGGCAGGCAGGCACTGCTGCCCATTTCTGATAGCCAATGTTCATTGTTCCTGACTGTGCTTCCTTGGAAAGTAGTGTGACCTGCAGGGCAGGGGTGGGGATTCTCCCCCTCTGCTCACCTCTCCTGAGATCCCACCTGGAGTACTGCCTCCAGTTCTGGAGGCCCCAGCACAAGAAGGACTTGGAACTGCTGGAGAGGGTCCAGAGGGGGGCCACAAAGCTGACCAGAGGGCCTGAGCACCTGCCCCATGGGGACAGGCTGAGAGAGTTGGGGCTGTTCACCCCGGAGAAGAGAAGGCTCTGGGGAGACCTCAGAGCAGCTTTCCAGTACTTGAAAGGGGTCTACAAGAAAGCTGGGAAGGGACTTCTGACACGGGCTTGTGGTGATAGGATGAGGGGCAATGGATTGAAGCTGGAAGAGGGCAGATTCAGACTGGAGATTAGGAAGAAATCCTTTCCAGTGAGGGTGGTGAGACACTGGAACAGGCTGCCCAGGGAGGTTGTGGATGCCCCCTCCCTGGAGGTGTTCAAGGCCAGGCTGGATGAGGGCTGGTGGAGGTGTCCCTGCCCATGGCAGGAGGTTTGGAACCAAGTGCTGCTTAAGCTCCCTTCAACCTCAGCCGTTGTATGACTCTGTGACAGGTCTGATCTGACCACCTTACCTTGAAGAAAGAGCAACTGACCTCCCCGTTCCTGACACAGATGTCTAACCTTGTCTCCAGCACTGGAGACTCTTTAAGACTTGGGAGTGCATGCCCTCAGGCAAACCACCCCTTTGCTGTGAAGCCTTCCTCAGTGTTGTAGCTCCACGGGCTGTGGGTTAGCCTTGCTCACCTCACAGCTGCGTGAGGATTCATCACTGAGCATCACAAGGCCAGCACTGCTTCCTGGGTGGGTTTCATAGTTTCACTCAGGGTTGGAAGGGACCACAAGGATCATCCAGTTCCAACCCCCCTGCCATGGGCAGGGACACCCCACACTAGAGCAGCCTGGCCAGAGCCTCATCCAGCCTGGGCTTAAACACCTCCAGGGATGGGGCCTCAACCACCTCCCTGCACAACCCATTCCAGGGCTTCACCACTCTCATGGGGAAGAACTTCCTCCTCACCTCCAGCCTGAATCTCCCCACCTCCAGCTTCAGTCCATTCCCCCTAGTCCTATCACTCCCTGATAGCCTGAGCAGTCCCTCCCCAGCCTTCCTGTAGCCCCCTGCAGATACTGGAAGGCCACAATGAGGTCACCTGGGAGCCTTCTCTTCTCCAGCCTGAACAGCCCCAACTCCTTCAGTCTGTCCTCACAGGAGAGGTGCTCCAGCCCTCTGCTCCTCCTCCTGGCCCTGCTCTGGACACCTTCCAGCCCCTCCAGATCCCTCTTGGAATAGGGGCTCCAGAACTGGAGGCAGTACTCCAGGTGGGGTCTCAGCAGGGCTGAGCAGAGGGGGAGAATCCCCTCCCTTGCCCTGCTGGCCACACTTCTCCTGCTGCAGCCCAGGCTCTGATTGGCTTTCCGGGCTGCAAGCGCACCCTGAGAGCTCCTGGGGAGCTTCTCCTCCCCCAGCACCCCCAAGGCTCTCTCCTCAGGGCTGCTCTCCAGCCAGTCCCTGCCCAGCCTGGATTTGTGCCTGGGATTGCCTTGACCCAGCTGCAGGACCCTGCCCTTGTTCTTATTGAAGCTCCTGAGGTTGGCCTGTGCCCACCTCTCCAGCCTGCCCAGGTCCCTCTGGATGGATCCTTCCCTCCAGCTGTCTGCTGCACCACACAGCTTGGTGGCATCAGCAAACTTGCTGAGGGTGCACTCAGTGCCACTGTCCATGGCACCCACAGAGATGTTGAACAAGCCTGGTCCCAGGACTGATCCCTGAGGGACTCTGCTTGTCCCTGGCCTCCCCTGGGACATGGACCCATGGACAGCCACTCTCTGGGTGCAGCCAGCAAGCCAGTTCTGCATCCATCTCGTGTTCACACTGCTTTGGGCACTCAGCCTCTACAGAATGAATGACAGCATTGGCCTCAGCTGCAGTTTAGTTTTGGGGGGCAAAGAAAGAGATACACAACTGGACAGCAAGAAATTCAGGCAAGGCAGAGCTTTGTCACTTTGGAGCCCCTTGCTCAGGGAGAAGAGCAGCCCTGTGCGCTGGGAGGAGAGCGCTGGGGAGCTCCTCTACAGCTCTTCCTCACTTCAGTTCTGGCCTCAACCGTCCAGGCAAGGGAAAACTCATGATGGTAGATCTCATGTGAGTCAGGTTCCCATGGGGCAAGGTGAATCAGTAACAGAGAGCAACAGGAACACGAGCTGTATGTAACCAAGGTGTTGTCCAGACCTCAAAATAGCATCTCAGCATCTGCAAATAAAAGGGGATCAGTGATAAGAGCAGGCTGTGGGTGTGGGCTCAGCATTTAGGCCCATGATGGGGCAGGAGAGAACAACATCTTGTTGTCTGCCCCCTTGGTTCTAGGAAAAGATCCTCTTTGCTAGGTAGCCACCTCTGAGTGGGAAAGCTCACCCGGAGCACTGGATGGACATAAGTCAGAGGAAGGGAGCTTTAGGCTGGATATCAGGAAGAAGTTCTTGGCAGTGAGGGTGGTGAGACACTGGAACAGGCTGCCCAGGGAGGCTGTGGCTGCCCCCTCCCTGGAGCTGTTCAAGGCCAGGCTGGATGAGGCCTTGAGCAGCCTGGGCTAGTGTGAGGTGTCCCTGCCCATGGGAGGGGAGTTGGAACTGGATGGTCTTTAGGATCCCTTCCAACCCAACCCATTCCAGGATTCTGTGCAAGTATTCCCCTCACCCAGGAGATCTCTCTGTAGCACCTGCTCTGTGCAGGTTTCACCCAGGAGTGGGGGCTGGGTGGCTGTGCATGGTTCACCTCCTTGCAGAACAAAGGTGGCCTTGGGTGCAGGGGAGGCACAGTGCTGCTCCCACTGGCGAGCCCTGCCTCCCCCGGCGGACTCTGCAGGAGAGGCTTGCACAGCTATGGGGACACGGCAGAGCTGCTCTGAAGGGTGACTGTATGACCTAGAGATGGCCAAGAATCACCTGTAGTCCCTGGGTACCCCAAAGGCATTGGACACACACCTGCTGGAGGTTCTTTTTCTTCTGGAAGTGGCAGCTGTCCAGGTTGGAGTGCTCCCTCTTCTCACACACAGTGCGTCCAATGTCCACGTGGAGCATGTACTTCAGCCCCCTGACAATCTAGAGCAAGCAGTGGCCCCTTTAAAGCAGGGCCAGGGGAAAGGCCTGCCAACATTTTGGCTAAAAAAAACCCATCCAGTGCTACAGCTGTGACTTGGGTGTGGTGCTGTGGGTTGAAGTGCTGCGTCCTGCCCCTGGCTCAGAAAGACCCCGTGGATGCCCCAGGCTTGGGGCAGAGGTGCTGGGAAGTGGCCTGACAGGGAGAGACCTGTTGAGGGGGGGGGTGTGGGAGTGTGTATGTGTGTTGTAAAGCCAGCTGAACACGAGCCAGCAGTGTGCCCAGGCTGCCAAGGCCAAAGGCAGCCTGACCTGGATCAGGAACAGTGTGGCCAGAAGGAGGAGGGAAGAGATTGTTGCCCTGCACTCAGCACTGGTGAGGCCACATCTTGAATCCCAGGTTCAGTTCGGGGCCCCTCACTACAAGACAGACACTGAGGTGCTGGAGTGTGTCCAGAGAAGTGCTGCAAAGCTGGTGAAGGGTGTGGAGAGCAGGGCTGGTGAGGAGTGGCTGAGGGACCTGGGGTTGTTTAGTGTAGAGAAGAGGGAACCGAAGGAAGACCTCATTGTGCTCTACAGCTCCCAAAAGGAGGTTGGTGTGAGGTGGAGGTTGGTGTGAGGTGGAGGTTGGTGTGAGGTGGAGGTTGGTGTGAGGTGGAGGTTGGTCTCTTCTCTCTATTAACAAGTGATGGGACAGGAAGAACAGCCTCAAGTTGCAGCAGGGGAGGTTGAGGTTGGAGATTAGAAGGAACTTCTGCACTGAAAGGATTCTCAAAGGCTGGAACAGGCTCCCCAAAGAGGTGTTTGAATCCTCCTCCCTGGAGGTGTTTAAAAGATGCAGAGGGACATGGTGCTGAGGGTCATGGTGCTGAGGGACATGGTGCTGAGGGTCATGGTGCTGAGGGACATGGTGCTGAGGGTCATGGTTTCACACCAGACTTGGTAGAGTTAGGTAATGGTTGGACCTGATGATCTGAAAGGTCTCTTCCCACTGAACTGAAGGAGCAGAGCCGCAGTGCAGAGCGGTGGGGTGGGACAGGGGGACGTGTGCTGGTTGTCTCTGGGCACGCACAGCGATCCTGGGGGGGATCCAGGCTCTCCTGTCGTGGGTACCCAGTGCTAAATGGTTTGGAGGACCATCAGAAGTCTGGGCTCTTCTTACCTGTACCATGGCTGTTTTAATCTGGGATTCCTTGAAGAGGAAGAGGTCATTGGAGCTGTTGTTGTATCTGTAAACGCCGAGGCGAGCCGCCCTGCGGACGCCGGGGTCGTCGGTACCCATGGGGACAGGGGAGCCAGGCTTCATGGTTGGGTGAGGTGCTGGCACAGAGGCAGCTGGAACGACACAGAAGGTCAGTGCAACACATCCCAGGTGCCTGAAGTGGTGGAAGCCTCACCCCCCTCAACAAGTGCTAAACCTCCTTGCTTCCTCAGTGTGCTCTCATCTGTTTTCACAGCATCACAGCATCACCAAGGTTGGAAGAGACCTCAAAGGTCATCGAGTCCAGCCTGGCACCACAGACCTCAGGACTAGCCCATGGCACCAAGTGCCACATCCAGTCCCCTCTTGAACACCTCCAGGGATGGTGACTCCACCACCTCCCTGGGCAGCACATCCCAATGGCTAACAACTCTCTCAGTGAAGAACTTTCTCCTCACCTCCAGCCTAAACCTCCCCTGGCACAGCTTGAGACTGTGTCCTCTTGTTCTGGTGCTGGTTGCTTGAGAGAAGAGACCAACCCCCACCTGGCTACAACCCCCTTTCAGGTAGTTGTAGAGAGCAATGAGGTCTCCCCTGAACCTCCTCTTCTCCAGGCTAAGCAACCCCAGCTCCCTCAGCCTCTCCTCACAGGGCTGTGCTCAAGGCCTCTCCCCAGCCTTGTTGCCCTTCTCTGGACACCTTCAAGTCTCTCAATGTCCTTCTTAAACTGAGGGGCCCAGAACTGGACACAGGACTCAAGGTGTGGCCTAACCAACGCAGAGCACAGGGCACAATGACCTCCCTGCTCCTGCTGGCCACACTATTCCTGATGCAGGCCAGGATGCCATTGGCCTTCTTGGCCACCTGGGCACACTGCAGGCTCATGTTCAGGCAGCTGTCAACCAGTCCCCCCAGGTCCCTCTCTGCCTGGCTGCTCTCAGCCACTCTGACCCCAGCCTGTAGCTCTGCCTGGGGTTGCTGTGGCCAAAGTGCAGCCCCTGGCACTTGGACTTGCTGAATGCCATCCTGCTGGACTCTGCCCATCTGTCCAGCCTGGCAAGGTCCCTCTGCAGAGCCCTTCTGCCCTCTGACTGACCAACATCTGCTCCCAGCTTGGTGTCAGCTGCACATTTGCTGATGACTCTCTCAATGCCCTCATCCAGATCATCAATGAAGATGTTAAAGAGGCTGGGGCCCAGCACTGATCCCTGGGGCACACCACTGGTGCCTGGCCTCCAGCTGGCTGTGGCACCATTCACCACCACTCTCTGGGCTCAGCCTCCAGCCAGTTCCTAACCCAGCACAGAGTGCAGCTGTCCCAGCCAGGGGCTGCCAGCTTGGCCAGCTGGCTGGCTGGCTGTGTTTCTTCCTGCCTGTGTTTCAAATGGTGAAACAATCCTGGAGAATGATGTAAAAAGCTGCTGCTAGGAGTGATAGAAGACCTCAAATCGACTTTGAAGAAGCCAAAGCACAATGAAATATTATTTAGAATGTCTCCCAAAGAGTGGCCAGGCACTGGAACAAGGCTGCCCAGGGAGGTGGTGGAGTCACTGGCCCTGGAGGTGTTCAAGAAAGGTGTGGGCATGGCATTTGGGGACGTGGTTTAATGGCCATGGTGGCCTTAGGCTGCCAGTTGGACTCAATCTCAGAAGTCTTTTCCAACTGAAACAGTTCTGTGATTCTGTGGCTCTAAACACAGGCTGAACTGCTGCAGTGCCCTGCAGAAACAACAAAGCTCCTGAGAGGCTTGATGTAACCCCTGGATGGTGCTGTGCTTCCTCTGAGATGGGAGGACAAATGAGGGCTTGGGAATATCTAGGAGCTGTCCTTCCTGGGGGCAAAAAACCCAGGAGTGCACAGGATGGTAGGGGTTGGAATGGAGCTCTGCAGTTAGAGTCCAAGCCCCTGCCAAGCCAGGTTCAGCCAGAGAAGGTCACACAAGAACATATCAGGGGAGGGGTTGAATGTCTCCGGAGATGGAGACTCCACCACCTCTCCGTGGCCCTTTGGGCTGTGGTTTAAGGGCCATGATGGTCTTGGGCTGATGGTTGGAGTTGCTGATCTATCTTACAGGTCTTTTCCAACCAAACCAAGTCTGTGGCACCGTTTCCAGCTGATAGGAGGCCTGATTTTGAGCACAGTTGTGAAGCTTGATCATGCTGTGGAGAGCACAGAACAGTTCTGATAGCAAATCAAACCCTGGCTGGCAGAGCCCCGCTGCTCTTGCCTGGCATGCCAAGCCTTTCCAGCAGGCAAAAGTCTTTCTCACCCTCTCCTGATCCTCTGATGGCATCTCCACAGCTTTATTTTAGGGAGACTTAGGTGGTGATGAAATGGAGGGAAAGGCCTTTAAAGAGGCTGGCAAAGAATGTGGTGTCCCTGTCCTCCAGCTGGGTGGGGAAGAGCCTGGGGCAGAACTGGGACTGGCTCCCCACCACCCTACAGAGCAGGCTGCTTTGGGTGCTGAGCTGCTCTGTCTCTGACCCAGCTGCCAAGGAACATTTTGTTATCACAGCTGTGAAGCAGAGGAACAAGCTGTGTAGGAAATGGAGACTCAGGGGGAACCACAGAATGGTTTGATTTGGAAGGGACCTTAAAGATCATCCTGCCATGGGCAGGGACACCTTCCACTACCCCAGGTGGCTGGAGGCCCTCTCCAGCCTGGCCTTGAACACCTCCATGAAGGGGACATCCACAGCCTCCCTGGGCAGCCTGTTCCAGTGTCTCACCACCCTCACTGGAAAGAATCCTGCACTGGAAGGTTTCTCAAAGGCTGGAACAGGCTCCCCAGGGGGGTGGCTGAATCCCCCTCTCTGGAGGTGTTGAAAAGAGGCAGAAATGTGGTGCTGAGGGACATGGTCTAGCAGCAGGCTTGGCAGAGTTGGGTAATGGTTGGAGTTGGTGACCTTTAAGGTCTTTCCCAACTGAAGTGATTCTCTGCCTGTTATGAAGCAAGCAAGGGCTGCTCCTGCAGAGATGCAGAGAGGTTGTTGCTTTGCTCAGTGAGGAATCATCTGGGGGCCCAGCTCCTGCAGGGGGAGGGAGCAGCCCTGGGGATGCTGCCTGGCAGCCTGCAGTGGGCTACATAGGTCGATTGCATCAGGTTGCTTCCCTTTATCGTGAGGTGCTTTCAGAACCTCCTCCCCACTCTCAGAAGCAAGCCCAGGCCTTATCTTCACAGTTCAGCCACCACAGAGTTCCTGCATGCCTCTGCAGCCCCCAAAGGAAACCACAGCTGAAATAAAAAGCTGCTTGGCTAACCCAGTGCCAGCCCTGAGCACTTTGCTCTGTGTGGGAGCCGAGGTGAGACTGGCGTAGAGCTAAAGCCTGCCGAGGGGAAACGCTCCTGCCCGTAGCTTCCAGCCCCAAGCCGTGACAGGCAGCTGCAGCCAGGAGCTTCTCTGCCCAGCAGAGCAAGGGAGGGAAGCACACACTCATGTTGTGTTGAAGTCAACTCACTGGCACTCACATGTCCAGTGCCTGGAGGGGGCCTGTAAGAAAGCTGGGGAGGGACTTCTTCGAAGGGCTTGGAGTGATAGGACAGGAGGGAAGAGGGGAGATGTAGCCTGGCTATTAGGAAGGAACTCTTTCCAGTGGGGGTGGTGAGACACTGGAACAGGGTGCCCAGGGAGGTCATGGATGCCCCCTCCCTGGAACTGTCCAATTCCAGGTTAGACAGGGCCTCGAGCAAGCTGGTGTAGTGGGAGGTGTCCCTGCCCAAGGCAGGGGGGTTGGAGCTAAGTGATCTTGAAGTTCCCTCCCAACCCAAACTGTTCTATGATTCTATGATCTGTGCTTAGCAGTCACACTGTGCCCATGGTCTTTACATGTAAGGATCAAGGCCATACAGAGTTCAAACACTGGCAAGATAGAGTAGAGCCAGAAGCTGGCTTTCATGTCCTTAGATGATGCCCCTGGGCAGCAGGGTTCACAAGAAGGGGAGACACAGAATTGTTTCAGTTGGGAAAGACCTCCAGCTGTCAACCCAACACCACCATGGCCATGAAACCATATCCCAGAGTGCCATATCCACACCTTTTGAACACCTCCCAGGATGGTGACCCCCCCCCACCTCCCTGAGCAGCCTTTCCAGTGTCTGACCAATCTTTCCATAAAGAAGTTTTTCCTGATCCCCAACCTAAACCTGCCCTGGCACAATTTCAGGCCATTTCCTCTCTTTCTATGACCTAATACTAGAGAGAAGAGACCAATCCCCACCTCGCTCCAACCTCCTTTCAGGGAGTTCTAGAGAGCCATGAGGTCTCCCCTCAGCCTCCTCTTCTCCAGACTAAACATCCCTGGCTCCCTCAGCTGCCCCTCCTAAGGCAGTGGTTGGATGTGCAGCTGCAGTCTGAACCCTGCAGCTGGAGAAGGGCTGTAACTTGCCAGCAGCCTCCCACACTCACAACACCTACAGCCCCAAGGAAGCCAAAAGTCTTCTCCTCTCTTACCCCCCGAAGTCCTGGCGAAGCTCCAAAGGGCTAAGCAGCAAAGAGCAGTGAAGCTGCAGGTGAAGCTGCCTGCCATCTCCACCACCGCAGGAGTGAGCCAGTGAGCGGAGTGACCCCCCCTGCTTCCTGCTGGGCGAGATCTGCCTCCCGGAGTGCTCTTATTGGCTGGGAGCAGGGAGGAAAACATCGCCCTGAGAGCCCATGAATCATCACAGCTCTGATGCGGGCTTTGTCTCCTGCTGATGGCCACATGCCTTGAAGCCCAACCACAAAGCTCTAGCTGGGTGACAGCAGCACCACTTCTGCATCAGACAAGGGACTTCTGCTTCCTGACCCTCGGGGGTGTGCCGGCAGCGCAGGCAGAAGTGCGCTGTAGCACCGAGCGGTGGGGCGGGGGTGGGAGCAGCCCTGTGACCGGCAGCCCGTGCTGCCAGGCTCCTGGGGAAACCTGGTCCCTGCGAAGGGGGCAGTGAGCCCTGGGCACGGAGCTCTGGGCTTAGATGGGTGTCTGTGCTGAGAAGCCTGGCAGGGAAGATGGGGCCAGTGTCTGGCTTCACCTTCTATTTTCTTGTTCCTTCTTTCCCTTTCTTTCTTTCTTTCCTTCTTTCCTTCCTTCTTTCTCTCTTTCTGCCTTTCCTTCCTTCTTTCCCTCCTTCCCTCCTTCCTTCCTTCCCTCCTTCCCTCCTTCCTTCCCTCCTTCCTTCCTTCCTGCCTTCCTCCCTCCTTCCTTCCTGCCTTCCTCCTTCCTTCCTTCCCTCCTTCCTTTCTCCTTCCCTCCTTCCTTCCTTCCCTCCTTCCTTCCTTCCTGCCTTCCCTCCTTCCTTCCTTCCTGCCTTCCCTCCTTCCTTTCTTCCCTCCTTCCTTTCTTCCCTCCTTCCTTTCTTTCTTCCCTTCTTCCTTTCTTCCTTCCCTCCTTCCTTTCTTTCTTCCTTCCCTCCTTTCTTTCTTCTCTTTCTCTCTCTCTTTCTTCTCTTTCTTTCTCTCTTTTCTTCTCCTTCCTTCCTTCTCCTCATTTCCTTCTTCTTCCTTCCTTCCTTCCTTCCTTCCTTCCTTCCTTCCTTCCTTCCTTCCTTCCTTCCTTCCTTCCTTCCTTCCTTCTCTTTCCTTCTTCCTCTCTCTTCTTTCTCTCTTTCTTTCTTTCTTCTTCTTTCTTTCATTCTTTCTTTTTTCTTCTTTCTTTCTTTCTTTTTTCTTCTTTCTTTCTTTTTCTTCTTTCTTCCTTTCTTTCTTCTTCTTTCATTCTTTTTTCTTTTTTCTTCTTTCTTTCTTTCTATCTTTCTTTCTCTCTTTCTCTCTCTTTTTCTTTCTTCCCTCTCTTTCTTTTTCTTTCTTTCTTTCATTTCTTTCCTTCTTTCATTTATTTTTTTTTCTCTCCCTTTCCCCTTTCTTTTTCTCCCTTTCCCCTGAGTGTCCTGGGCCTCAGTGGGGTCAGGTGAGCAGAAAGGTTGCCTGTCACTTGCCCCAGCAATGAGCACTCCTCCTTCCTGAGCAAAGGCATCTTATGGCCTGAAGGAGAGTGCTGGTGCAGGGCAGTGTGGGTGCTGCATGAGAACCTGGAGGAGAATGTTTTCCTGTAGGGAGGGATGAGGTGAACCCTCAGCTGAAATGTCCCTGCAGGAAGGAGTGGGGCAAGCATGGTGAGTCACAGCTAACATCAGACCTGCTTGTGCAGACCACCTGAATCAGACCCCAAAGCCTGTGGAACACAGTGAGAGAGAATGAGAGGGGCTCTATGGGGAGGTTTTTAACCTCTCCTCCTCCACTTTCTTTTTAAGCTCTCACAGAGGTTTGTCCTTGACCTGGGGCACAGGCAGGGACTGGATCAAGCATCATCAACCCTCCCTTTCTCCTCCAGAGCTGTGCTCTGCAGTTCTGACCCCACTGAGAGGCTCTGGGGGGAGTGCTTTTGTAAGCCTGGAGTTGAGTTCTTCATGATACAAGCAAGGGGTGGTTGGAGCCCTTGTCACCAGAGCTAAACACATCTCTTGTGTGTTGCAACAGTCTGTTTGTCATCCTGCCACATGATGCCTCAGAACAGAGCTTACTACAGGGCCTCCAGCTCTCCTCTCTCTGATTCTTGGTGAGCTCACAGCCTTTTGATCTGAGTCAAGAGGGTGCCAGGCTGAGGGATCTGGGGGAGATCTTTCTAAAGCACAGCTTCTTTCCTTGCCTCAAGCTGCTCCAGGGGAGATTTGGGTTGGAGATCAGAAGACACTTCTGGACTGAAAGGGCTCTCAAAGAGTGGAAGAGTCTCCTCACAGAGGTGGATGAATCCCCATCCACAGAGGTGCTGAAAAGAGTCAGAGATGTGGTGCTGAGGGACGTGGCTTGACACCAGCCTTGGCAGAGTTAGAGAATGGTTGGACTCTGTGATCTTAAATGATTTCATGATTTTGAAACAGGTGCCTTGGGACAGCACCAGCAGCCCTTCGGTGGGGTTGGTGTGAGGGGAGAGGATGACTAATGAAGCCAGAGGTTGGTGAGGGGCACAGAGCCGGGTGGGAGGAGGGCCGAGTGCCAGAGCTGCAAGACCACCTTCCGCAGCTGTTGGCACTAGAGGGCACCAGAAGGTAATTCTCGGCGCTGGAGCCCAGGCTGCTTGGTCCGGGCACCCGCCGAGCATCCCGAGCAGCTGCTGTCGCGGTACCTCCGCCCTGGCGCGGACCTCCTGCCTCTGCCCAGATGCCAGAGGCAAGTGCGAACCTCACGCAGAGCAGAGCTGTCCCCAGTGGCTGCAGACCCGGGGGGTTTGGTCCTGATTCACAGAACATCTGAAAGTCTTCGAGTCCAACTGCCTGTGCTAAAGCAGTCACCCAGAGGAGGCTGCACAGGAGCATGCCCAGCTCCTTTGGATTAAACCAACAACAGTACCCCAACATTCAAACCCAGCCTTTGTTAGCCTTGAAGCCCAGACTGGTCAGAGCCTCCTTTGCTACTGAAGAAGCAAACCCCACAGTACATTTGATGAATGGGGTGGAGTTCTTCAGCATCACTTTTTGCCCCTGATTTCCTGCATCAGGTAGAGCTCTTCAGCATCACTTTTTGCCCTCATTTAGTGCATGAGGTGGAGCTCTTCAGCACCACTCTTTGTCCCTGATATCCTGCATCAGGTAGAGCTCTTCAGCATCACTCTTTGCTCCTGATTCCCTGCATCAGGTAGAGCTCTTCAGCATCACTTTTTGCCCCTGATTTGGTGCATGAGGTGGAGCTCTTCAGCACCACTCTTTGCCCCTGATTCCCTGCATCAGGTAGAGCTCTTCAGCACCACTCTTTGCCCCTGATTTGGTGCATCAGGTAGAGCTCTTCAGCACCACTCTTTGCCCCTGATTTCCTGCATCAGGTAGAGCTCTTCAGCATCACTCTTTGCCCCTGATATCCTGCATCAGGTAGAGCTCTTCAGCATCATGTTTTGCTCCTGACATTCAAGGCAGAGCTTTTGCCACACAGCACCACCCAGCAGTCACCACCAGGGCTTCCCAAAGCAGTGCCAGTGGGGTGTGCAGGAGGATGTGCTGGCATGACACTCCTGTAAATCTAATCAGCATCCAGCTCTGCAACTCCAACCTTTCATTTTGTTTCTGACTCCCCTTTTGCACTTCATGCATCAGTGGGGGACTGGAAGAAAAACTGATCCCATTAACTTTGTGCAGGGACTTGGAGGATGAGTGGAGTGTGTTCAGATCATGCTTTCCAAAGTTTTAACTGAGGCACATTTACCAGTGCCAATGGTTGGGCCTCTTAGCCTTTGGTCTTGTTTTTTCCAGGGCAGCAATTGAGTTTCCTTTGCTTTAATGAAGGATGTGCCCACAAGAGGCTTTTTTGCCTCTCAGCCACAACCACCCCATGCAGAGCTACAGGCTGGGGTCAGAGTGGCTGGAGAGCAGCCAGGCAGAAAGGGACCTGGGGGTACTGGTTGACAGCAGCTGAACATGAGCCAGCAGTGTGCCCAGGTGGCCAAGAAGGCCAATGGCATCCTGGCCTGCATCAGGAGCAGTGTGGCCAGCAGGAGCAGGGAGGTCATTCTGCCCTGTACTCAGCACTGGTTAGGCCACACCTTGAGTCCTGTGGCCAGTTCTGGGCCACTCAGTTTAAGAAGGACATTGAGACACTTGAAGGTGTCCAGAGAAGGGCAACAAGGCTGGGGAGGGGTCTGGAGCACAGCCCTGTGAGGAGAGGCTGAGGGAGCTGGGGTTGCTTAGCCTGGAGAAGAGGAGGGTCAGGGGAGACCTTCTTGCTCTCTGCAACTCCCTGAAGGGAGGTTGTAGCCAGGTGGGGGTTGGTCTCTTCTCCCAGGCAAGCAGCACCAGAACAAGAGGACACAGTCTCAAGCTGTGCCAGGGGAGGTTTAGGCTGGAGGTGAGGAGGAAGTTCTTCACTGAGAGAGTTGTTAGCCATTGGGATGTGCTGCCCAGGGAGGTGGTGGAGTCACTGTCCCTGGAGGTGTTCAAGAGGGGATTGGATGTGGCCCTTGGAGCCATGGCTTAGTAGTCAGGAGGTGTTGGGTGCCAGGTTGGACTTGATGATCTCTGAGGTCTTTTCCAACCTTACTGATTCTATGATTCTATGACAGACAAAAAGAGTTAGAGCAGTTCAGCCTGGAGGAGTGAAGGCTCTGGGCAGACCTTGTAGCAGCCTTCCAGTATCTGAAGGGGGCCTACAGGAGCACTGGGGGGACACTATTTAGAAGGGCTGGTAATGAGAGGATGAGAGGCAGTGGTTTTAGACTGGAGCAGGGTAGGGTTAGGTTGGACATTTGGAAGAAGCTCTTCACAATGAGGGCAGTGAAATACTGGAACAGGTTGTCCAGAGAGGTGGTGGAGACCCCATCCCTGGAGACCCCATCCCTGGAGACCCCATCCCTGGAGACCCCATCCCTGGAGACATTCAAGGTCATGCTTGACGGGGTCCTGAGCAACCTGATCTAGTTGGAGATGCCCCTGCTCACTACGGAGGGGTTTGGCCAAGATGACTTCCGAGGGTGCCTTCCAGCCCAGTGCCTTGTGTGACTGCCCCGGGGCTCCGCCGTGGCAGCAGCGGCGCGGAGGCGAGCGCAGGGCAGGGGGCGGGGGTTGGTGTTGCGACGCGAGCCTGTGCCTGCAATGCAGTGTGTGCTGCAGGTCTGCCGGGAGGGGGAAAGACAAAGCTCTGCTCTCCAGAGCTCTGTTGGAGAATCCCATTCACAACTACTCGCAGCTCCTCCCTCTGGCAGGTGCCCAGGTACTCAGCACTGCTGAGATCTGGATCTGGTAGCCCCGAGGTGCCTCTGCTGTGCTCTGTCCCCTCTTGGCACCGCTGCCAGTTCTTACCTGGTACTTGCTGTGAGGAGCAACCATGAGCTGTTTTGGGGGGAGGCTGAGCTATGATTTCATCGTGGTGGCAACATTAATGCGTGCAAAATGCACCCCTGGGCTAGGAGGAAGGTGTTGAAGGTGTTGAAGGTGTTCTGCAGAGAGCAGGGAGCGGTTGTGTCCTGAATCTGATCTAAATCGAGCACATCAGTGCCCTAGGCAGGGCCACAGCTTTGTGCTGCCCCTCTCCTGCGAGGGACACTTGTGGGTGCCCAGGCTTCAAGGCAGCAAATGAAGTCCCCCTTCCCTTCCCACCCACCCTGCACCTCCCTGCAGTTCAGGCAGAGGCCAGAAAAGCCACACAAGTGTTACCTGCTGAAATCCATCCCCGAAAGAGCTGCTCCAGCCAGTTCTATAGCGACAAAAGTGAGGAACCAGGCAAGGGTTAATCACCTGCCGCAGATGCCACCAGAGCTCTTTCACTGCAACTCTCATTCCTTCCTTTCTGCTCCCCCTGGAAGGCGGAAAAGCATTTTCCCTGCATTCAGCTGCTTTTTCCCCTTAACGGCAGATAATCAGCTTAATCGAGAAGAGATTGTTCTTTCAACACAACAGAGCTGTAAGGAGAGAAATCACAGAGTCATTAAGGCTGGAAAAGACCTTTAAGGTCATTGAGTCCAATCCTAACCCAACTACCCTTACCAGCGAGCTCTATAATGAAGCACCAAACCTACACCCCTCTTGAACAGCTCCAGGGGTGGTGACTCCACCACCTCCCTGGGCAGCCTGTTCCAGGGCCTGACCACTCTTGCAGGAAAGAAATTCTTCCTAATACCCAGCCTAAGCTTCCCCTAGCACAACTTAAGCCCATTTCCTGTTGTCCTGTTGCTTGGGAAAGAGACCAGCCCCAGCCTCACTCCAACCTCCTTTCAGGTAGTTGTAGAGGGCAATAAGATCTCCCCTGAGCCTTCTCTTCCCCAGACTGAACAAGCCATAGCATAGTGTCCATAGTATCATAGTGTCAGTCAGGGCTGGAAGGGACCACAAGGATCATCCAGTTCCAACCCCCCTGCCATGGGCAGGGACACCCCACACTAGATCAGGCTGGCCAGAGCCTCATCCAGCCTGGCCTTAAACACCTCCAGGGACGGGGCCCCAACCACCTCCCTGCACAACCCATTCCAGGGCTTCACCACTCTCATGGGGAAGAACTTCCTCCTCACCTCCAGCCTGAATCTCCCCACCTCCAGCTTCATTCCATTCCCCCTAGTCCTATCACTCCCTGATAGCCTGAGCAGTCCCTCCCCAGCCTTCCTGTAGCCCCCTTCAGATCCTGGAAGGCCACAATGAGGTCACCTGGGAGCCTTCTCTTCTCCAGCCTGCACAGCCCCAACTCCTTCAGTCTGTCCTCACAGGAGAGGTGCTCCAGCCCTCTGCTCCTCCTCGTGGCCCTTCTCTGGACACCTTCCAGCCCCTCCAGATCCCTCTTGTCATAGGGGCTGCAGAACTGGAGGCAGTACTGCAGGTGGGGTCTCACCAGAGCTGAGTTCCAGTTCCCAGTTCCCTCAGCTGCTCCTTGCATGCCATGCCCTCCAAACCCCTCACCAGTCTCGTTGCTCTTCCCTGGACACCCTTCAGGACTTGAGTGGGGAAAAAAAGAACAAGAAAGTGTGGCTCACACGAAGTGAACCTCTTGGTTCTGCACTTGTGGTGTCTGGAGAGCTGAGGGGAGGGCTGTGTGGAACACCACCTAGTCCATGGGACCAGATGGGATGCATCCTAGAGTGCTGAGAGAGCTGTCAGATGAGCTGCCCAAGCCACTCTCCATCATTTTCCACCAGTTCTGGGCCCCTCAGTTTAAGAAGGACACTGAGACACTTGAATGTGTCCAGAGAAGGGCAATGAGGCTGGGGAGAGGTCTGGAGCACAGCCCTGTGAGGAGAGGCTGAGGGAGCTGGGGTTGCTTAGCCTGGGGAAGAGGAGGCTCAGGGGAGACCTCATTGCTCTCTACAACTACCTGAAGGAAGGTTGCAGCCAGGTGGGGGTTGGTCTCTTATCCCAGGCAAGCAGCACCAGAACAAGAGGACACAGTCTCAAGCTGTGCCAGGGGAGGTTCAGACTGGGTGTTAGGAAGAAGTTCTACACAGAGAGAGAGATTGCCCATTGGGATGGGCTGCCTGGGGAGGTGGTGGAGTCAGCATCACTGGAGGTGTTCAGGAGGAGACTTGATGGGGTGCTTGGTGCCATGGGTTAGTTGATTAGGTGGTGTGGGGTGATGGGTTGGACTTGATGATCTTGAAGGTCTCTTCCATCCCATCCCATCCTTCTTTACCCTGGAAGCCCTTCCAGTGCCACTGCTAACCACAGAACCACCCTCATTTGGGAGAAATACTTGTCTCCTATTTCTCCAGCAGTCAGATGAAGGTTGCAGAGGGCTTGAGATCGAGAGATCACTTTTAGGAACTGTCATTTACAAACCCCCCAGCTTTTAGATGCTCTTAAAACCCCCACCCATATATATATATATAAATAATTTCTGCAGTATTCTCGAAGTGTTGTATTAAACCAACCCACACAGTGTTGGAAGCTGCTGCTATTAATCTGGAAATGGCCTGGGCTGCACCGTGTGGGAGTGCCTGCTGCTTGGTTCACATTGCTGGTGAGCACTCGGTGCCCCCAGGCAGAAATGCAGTGATAAATGGTTGGGTTGGCCTCCTGAGGCTGGAGGGACAACATTATGCTGTTGGAAGTGTTTGGGGGATCGATAGCCTTGCCCAAGAGGCCCGTGGCACTCCGGGGTGCATTAAGAGGGTGTCCAGCGGGTCAAGGGAGGTTCTTCTCCTGTTCTACTCTGCCCTCATAAGGCATCAGCTGGAATACTGTGCCCATTTCTGGGCTCCCCAGTTCAAAGGAGACAGGGAACGACTGGAGAGAGTCCAGTGGAGGGCCACTGAGACGCAGAGGGGACTGGAACATCTGCCTGATGAAGAGAGACTGAGAGCTGGGGCTGACTAGCCTGGAGGAGGAGAGACTGAGAAGAGATCTTGTTAATACTTATCAGTAGCTAAAGGGTGAGTGTCAGAAGGATGGAGCCAGACTCTTCTCAGTGGTGTCCAGTGGCAGGACAAGGGGCAGGGAGGACTAACTGGAACCCAGGAGGTTCCATGTAAACCTAAGGAAGAGCTTTTGCCCTTTTACCCTTCCCACTGGACCAGGCTGCCCAGAGGGGTTGTGGGGTCTCCTTCACTGGAGGCATTCCAAACCCACCTGGCTGTGTCCATGTGTGATTTACTCTGGGTGCTCCTACTCTAGCAGAGGTGTTGGACTCAGTGATCCCCAGAGGTTCCTTCCAGCCCCTACCACTCTGTGAGTGGGGACTTCACAGGCAAAGAGTTTTGTGTCTGCCAAAGGCAGGCTACACCAGCGCAAGGAGCATCAGCAGGGTGTGGATGAAGCCTGCTGGCTGGAGAGCATAAAGTTAAGCAGCTCTGCCATGGGATCTTCCCCAGCCTGGTATCCTCATCTCATGCCTAGTTGTTCCTGATCTTTGTGGTGCACCACTTGCTGAACTGCTCTAACATCCCTCCCCATCGGCTCTGCTCCCGTGAGACCCCACCTGGAGTACTGTGTCCAGCTCTGGGGTTCCCAGCACAAGGAGGACCTGGAACTGTTGGAGCAGGCCCAGAGGAGGGATCATCCCAAAGGTGATCAGGAGGGTTGGTGCACCTCCCCTGTGGGCACAGGCTGAGAGAGTTGGGGTCGTTCAGCCTGCAGAAGAAAATGCTCTGGGGAGACCTTAGAGAAGCTTTCCAGCACTTGAAAGAGTCCTACAAGAGAGCTGGGGAGGGACTTTTGACAAGGGCTTGTGGTGATAGGATGAGGGGAGGGATGGCTTTGAACTGGGAGAGATTTAGACTGGAGATTAGTTTCATAGTTTCAGTTAGGGTGGGAAGGGACCACAAGGATCATCTAGTTCCAACCCCCCTGCCATGGGCAGGGACACCCCACACTACATCAGGCTGGCCACAGCCTCATCCAGCCTGGGCTTAAACACCTCCAGGGACAGGGCCTCAACCACCTCCCTGCACAACCCATTCCAGGGCTTCACCACTCCCATGGGGAAGAACTTCCTCCTCTCATCCAGCCTGAATCTCCCCACCTCCAGCTTCATTCCATTCCCCCTAGTCCTATCACTCCCTGATAGCCTGAAAAGTCCCTCCCCAGCCTTCCTGTAGCCCCCTGCAGATCCTGGAAGGCCACAATGAGGTCACCTGGGGAGCCTTCTCTTCTCCAGCCTGAACAGCCCCAACTCCCTCAGTCTGTCCTCACAGGAGAGGTGCTCCAGCCCTCTGCTCCTCCTCATGGCCCTAACATACCTGGAGAAGTTCTTAGTGCTCCCTTTAACCTCCCTGGCTAGATTCAATTCAGTTAGGAAGAAATACTTTACAGTGAGGAACCCTGGAACAGGCTGCCCATGGAGGCTGTGGATACCCCTCCCTGGAGGTGCTGAAGGCCAGGCTGGACAGGGCTTTGAGCACCCTGGGCTGGTGGAAGGTGTCCCTCCCCGTGGCAGGGGCATTGGAACTAGATGACCTTTCAGGTCCCTTCCAACCCAAACCATTCTGTGCTCTGTCCATGAGCTGTGTGCTCAGAGAGATGCTGTTGACTTCAGGTTTCACTTCTTGTCTGAGCTCAGTTTGCTCCTGGCTACATCATTAAAAAAAGAGAGAGGACTTTTCTTTGCCCACCTTCTCTCCCTAAACTTTGTATTGCTGCATTTTATTCTGTGCACATTTACAGAGTAATAAACTCAGTCTTTATTTTCTTCCCCCCCACCCTTGGTCTCAAAGTAATTCCTTAGTAATTGCAGCCTCTTTGTTTTTATTGGTAGCAATACCTTAGCTTTGCAAATGTGAGGTCTGGACTCTGCTGGCAGGGTCTGAGGAGAGGCCTGCTTCATAAAAGTAAAGAATGCATTTGGGAAGGTTTAAATCAGGTGGCTGCAGACAACCCTCTTCTTTCACTGAACCTGGCAGAATTCATTCCCCAGTAATCACCAGAGTTGGAGGTGGCCTCTAAAGCTCAGCTAGCTTAACCCCCCTGCATCCCCCCTTCATCTCCCCAAGGCAGCTCCTGCTCCTCCCCACCTCCACCCCCCTTCATCTCCCCAAGGCAGCTCGTGCTCCCTCTACCCCATCCTCCACCCTGCACAAACAGCTCCTGCTCCACCACCTCCATTTTTGCAGGTCCCTTCCAACCCTGACCATTCTGTGACTTCCATGCCAGAGGATTGTCTGAACTGCTGTAGTTTGAAGAGCATAGGGGAAGAGTCTCTCAGAGTAAAATGAGACCTACAGACAAAACAAGCAGCAAACAAAAGGTTATTTCAAGTGGAACTTTCAGCTGATTCTCACATCCTCATGTTCACAGCTGGAGCTCAAGCTGGGCAGCAGACACGAAGGCAGAAAGTTCTGGAAGGGCAGCAGGAAAGGCAAAGAATTCTTTGTAAACTCAGCATTACCTCAGTGTTCCTCTTCTCCCTTCAACAAGTTCTCCACTCAGAAAGCCTTTCTACCCAGCTGGGGAGCCACCAGGCCTTTGTCCCCCCCCCCACCCCACTTCACCTTCCCCAAGCAGCTCCTGCTCTCCCTACACCATCCTCCTCCCTGCCTACACAGCTCCTGCTCCACCATCCACCCCAGAGCCAGGGGCAAGACCCTCAGCCAGCCAAGATACTACCCAGAGTTGCTCAGCCCGAGTGAGGAGCCCCAGCCAGCACCCGTGGAGGGCAGTGCAGCAGTCATCGGTGTCGGAGTAGTCAGCAGCCCTAGCCCTAACAGCCGGGGGGCCAGCAGGCCCCCCGGCCTTTGGTGTCACCACCACCCTCACCCAGTGTGCACCAGGGGCACTCACCTGAGATCAGAGGAGGATCCTCCAGCCCCGAAGGGCTCAGCTTGGGGCTTCAGCCCTTCCTGGGGCTGATTAAATAGGGGAGTGGGTGGGGAGGGCAAAGTGGCCACAGCTGGGCTGGGAGGAGACTCTACAGGGCCCAGGTGCTGTGGGTTTGAGGGAAAAATGGGGTGGGTGGGGGACTGTTAGAGTGTCAGGTGATGGAAGGACTGGAGAGAATGGAGCAAAACTAGAAGTGGGGAGATTCAGATTGGATGTGAGGAAAGAAGTTGTTCCCCATGAGGGTGGTGAGAGCCTGGCACAGGCTGCCCAGGGAGGTGGTGGAAGCCTCATCCCTGGAGGTGTTTGCAGCCAGGCTGGATGTGGCTGTGAGCAACCTGCTGCAGTGTGAGGTGTCCCTGCCCACGGCAGGGGGGTTGGAACTGGCTGAGCCTTGAGGCCCCTTCCTACCCTGACACTTCTGTGATTCTATGATACTTTGATGTATCCCCATGGAGAACAATAAACTCCCAAACCTCACTGTGAGCCACATGCAGCACAGAGCATCTGTCTGACCATCACAACCAGCAGCCTTCCAGAGAACCTCTGGGCAGTCCCCAGCCCCACTTCACCGTTGGCTCATCAGAATGGAGACAAATGAATCCTCCCAAAACAAACAGGCAGGCACAGATGCAGGTCTCGAAGTATCAGCAGCTCTGAAATGAATGCTTGGGAAGAGCCTGTGCTGACTTTTGATGGCTGCTGCCTTTCCCAAGGCTTAGATCTAAGAGCTGAATCTTTTATGGTGCATTGCAAGGAAGATAAACCACAGCTATTACCACTGCAGCTTGGCTTCTATACCCTGAATGAAAATGCCTGCTCTGTAGCTGCCATGTGCTGTACCCAAAGGGGTGGGGGTGTAACTACCAGTCAATAAAGCCCCTTCTACGTTTTCATGGTGATAGACCTAAAGGAAGTTATTTTTACTCACTAGTTCTACAGTGCCTCTTAAAAGAGTGGCATTGTAGAGTTGTTTTGGCTGGGCAAGATCTTCAAGATCATCAACTGCAACCATTCTCTAACTCTACCAACTCTACCAAGCTGGGGGCAGGAGTTGATCTGCTGGAGGGCAGAGAGGCTTTGCAGAGGGACCTGGACAGGCTGAACAGATGGGCAGAGGCCAAGGGCAGGAGATTGAACACATCCCAGTGCCGGGTTCTGCACAATGGCCACAGCAGCCCCAGGCAGTGCTACAGGCTGGGGTCAGAGTGGCTGAGAGCAGCCAGGCAGAGAGGGACCTGGGGGTGCTGGTTGATGGGAGGCTGAACATGAGCCTGCAGTGTGCCCAGGCAGCCAAGAGGGCCAATGGCATCCTGGCCTGCATCAGGAAGAGTGTGGCCAGCAGCAGCAGGGAGGTCATTCTGCCCCTGGACACTGCACTGGTTAGGCCACACCTTGAGTCCTCTGTCCAGTTCTGGGCCCCTCAGTTTAGGAAGGAGGTTGACTTGGTGGAGGGTGTCCAGAGAAGGGCAACAAAGCTGGGGAGGGGTCTGGAGCACAGCCCTGTGAGGAGAGGCTGAGGGAGCTGGGGTTGCTCAGCCTGGAGAAGAGGAGGCTCAGGGGAGACCTCATTGCTCTCTACAACTACCTGAAGGGAGGTTGTAGCCAGGCAGAGTTTGGTCTCTTTTCCCAGGCAGGCAACACCAGAACAAGAGGACACAGTCTCAAGCTGTGCCAGGGGAGGTTTAGACTGGATGTTAGGAGGAAGTTCTACACAGAGAGAGTCGTTAGCCATTGGGATGTGCTGCCCAGGGAGGTGGTGGAGTCACCATCACTGGAGGTACTCAGGAGGAGACTTGCTGGGGTGCTTGGTGCCATGGTTTAGTTGTTTGGGTGGGTTGGATTGGTTGATAGGTTGGACACAATGATCTTGACGGTCTTTTCCAACCTGGATTTATTGTATTTATTGTAGGGGACCTACAAGAAGGCTGGGGAGGGACTTTTCAGGCTATCAGGGAGTGATAGGACTAGGGGGAATGGAATGAAGCTGGAGGTGGGGAGATTCAGGCTGGAGGTGAGGAGGAAGTTCTTCATCGTGAGGGGTGGTGAAGCCCTGGAATGGGTTGTGCAGGGAGGGGGTTGAGGCCCTGGAGGTGTTTGAGTCCCTGGAGGTGTTTGAGTCCCTGGAGGTGTTTCAGCCCAGGCTGGATGAGGCTCTGGCCAGCCTGATCTAGTGTGGGGTGTCCCTGCCCATGGCAGGGGGGTTGGAACTAGATGATCCTGGTGGTCCCTTCCAACCCTGACTGAAACTATGAAACTATGAAACTATTTATTGTATTTATTGTATTGTAGTGGCCTGACAGGGGAGGGGGGGAATGGCTTTGGGCTGGGAGAGGGGAGATTTAGACTGGAGATGAGGAAGAGATTCTTTGCAGTGAGGGTGGTGAGACACTGGCACAGGCTGCCCAGGGAGGCTGTGGATGCCCCCATCCCTGGAAGTCTTCAAGGTGAGGTTGGGCAGGGCCTTGAGCAGCCTGGGCTGGTGGGAGGTGTCCTTGCCCCTCACAAGGGGGGGTTGGAACTGGATGATCTGTAAGATCCTTTCCAACCTAAACCATTCTCTGATGATTCTGTGATTGATCCAAAAATCTTGGCAAATGTAGTCTAAGCACTGTCCCTCCCAAACTTCCCTTGAGAGCTCATGCTCAGCTCCTGCACATGCTGTGCTCCTGGGGCTTGATGCTGCTTGTCTTAGGAGGCCAATGCTTTGCACTGCAAGAAGTGGCCCAGATGTGTTCTTTCTGGGCATGGAGTTGCAGATGGATTGTGCTTGTAAAACACCCTGACACTGATTTCCTACGCAGTGGCAGTCTTGTCTCATTGTCTGGGCTCCTCTGTTGTCTGATGGCTTTTCACAGCAAAGCTCCGAAACCTGATGATTAAGCCCCACCCTCAAAAAAAAGGGGGGAGGAGGGAAGAGGCTCAGAGCTGTGTCACATCCCTAACAGGAGCTTCAAAAGGAAGCATGACAAGCAGCAGTTGGGAAGAAATCCACACTATGGGAAGTCTGATGGCAGAGAGTTTCAAACAAAAGGGAGTGATTGAAGAGGGGGAAAGAGGGAAGAGTCATCATGGATGACAAAGGCAGCAGTGTCAGACAAGCAGGCACAGTGTCCCTCGTGAGACTGGCTGGCCAGGGACTGCCTTGAGAGCAGCCCTGAAGCAAAGGACTCGGGGGTGCTGGTGTGTGAGCCAGCAGGGAGCACTTGCAGCCCACAGAGCCAGTCCCATCCTGGGCTGCAGCAAGAGAAGCAGAGCCTGCAGGGCAAGGGAGGGGATTCTCCCCCTCTGCTCCACCCTGCTGAGACCCCACCTGGAGCACTGTGTCCAGGTCTGGAGCCTCTAGTACAGGAAGGCTCTGGAGGTGCTGGAAGGTGTCCAGAGAAGGGCCACGAGGATGAGCAGAGGGCTGGAGCTGCTCTGCTGTGGTGCTGGACTGTGCCTTGTGGTGCACCACATACACTGTTCTCAGCAGAATTTCTGGCTCCATCCTGGGTGCTCTTCTGTGCATATTGGAGCATCTGTCTGCACCTTCTGTTGCAGCAGCACAGATCAGCTTTTGGTGCTGTGCTGACACAGTGCAGACTCCAGATGGTAGAGAGGTAAAGCTTTCCTCATTGCCAAGCTCAGGAGGGTGGAAATCACGGAGTAGGAGGAAGACCCAAAGGTCACACCTCCAAAGTACAGGTTCACTCTCCCCCAACCTCCTCCTGGCTGCACAGCTCCCTCTGCATGGAGTTTCACCACCTTTTCATCACTCCCATTCCAGTGCCACTGTTGGAAGCCCAGGCCTAGATGCTTGTCTGGCATTCACAACCTTGGCCAGGGCTCATCAGGTCTAGCACAGCATGGCTCTAGCTGCCTCACTGGTAAGGCACTCACTAGAGTAGGCCAGAGGGCTGGAGTAGTTTTCTTCTTAGAATCACAGAACTGTCAGGGTTGGAAGGGACCCCAAGGCTCAGCCAGTCCCAATCCCCCTGCCATGGGCAGGGGACACCTCACACTGCAGCAGGCTGCCCACAGCCACAGCCAGCCTGGCTGCAAACACCTCCAGGGATGAGGCTTCCACCAGCTCCCTGATTGCTAAGAGCATTGCACTGGATGACTCCTGTGCAAAAGCAAATGTAGACAAGTGCAATAACTGAGCTGGAATGTAATGGGGAAAGAAGAAGTCCCATCCAGAGCTGACAGAGAACGAGGAGGGGCTCCTTCCTCTCTGGGGAGCCTTTCAGAGGTGTCTCTGTTGTAGCAGGTGCTGACTGGAAGGAACAGCCTTCTTCTGTGTGCTAGCACAGACCTTGCTGCGACTGATGTGCCCTGTGGGTATCTTTCCCAGACAGCAAACACAGGAACAATGAAATTCCTTTCTGCTCAAGGAGTGAAGGCTCCTACCCAGAGGTTAGGGTGGATGCAGGCATAGGAACTGGGGGCTGAGTAGGTCATGATGACTGGGATGTCTCTTGGGGTGAGGAGGGAGAGAAGAGAGAGCATAGCTGAGCAGAGAGGTGGAGGACAAGGAGGGAAGAGCCTAGGGTCATAAAATCATAGAACTGTTAAGGTTGGAAGAACATTTTTAAGGCCATCCTGCCCAACCACTCACCTGGAGCTCACCATCCCACAGCTACTCCTGAGCTGCTACCACTAAACCATGTCCCTCAGCACCACACTCCTCAAATACCCCTGGGATGGTGACCCCACCACCCCCCTGGGCAGCCTGTTCCAATGCCCTTTATGGGAAGAAATTGTTCCTAATCTCCAACCTGGACCTCCCTTGGCACCACTTGAAGCCGTTTCCTCCTGTCCTGTCACTGTTGCATGTGAGAGGAGACCAAGCTCCACCTCACCCCAACCTCCTTTGAAGTAGTGATAGAGGGTGATGAGGTCTCCCCTCAGCCTCCTTTTCTGAAGGCTGCCCTCAGCCACTCCTCACAAGACTGGTGTTCAAACCCTTCACCAGCTTAGTCTCTCTTCTCAGCACCCACTCCAGGCACCTCCCTGTCCTGGTAATGACGAAGTGAGAAAGCCAACCACCCTCTTTGGGTAGGGGACTGAGTGGAAAAGCAGGCTTGGAATTAGCAGGCAAAACGTTCTCCAAGCTGCTCTTGGAAGAAATAAAATGTGGAGATGCACTCTCTGTAAACAGAGCAGCATCCAAGAAAACCTGGCTGAGGAGTTTGCTTGCTCTTGCTAATGTAACAGCCTGGAAAGCTCCAAAGAGGAGTTTGCTGCTTACTCCAAGAAAGTCAATGGCATCATGCTGGGAATAGCTTCCAGCCAGTCAGGGCTTAATGTAACATGGCATGTGTAAGACTCCAGAGCTCGATGCCATCTGCTCTCAGAGAGCATTGGATTGCTGCAAGAATGTCAACAAATAGGCTGGAGAAGCTTGGGGAAAAGAAGAGGGAAATAGCAAGAGCCAAGGTACAGGGAATTGATGACTTTTCTTTGTGGCTGTTGCACTTCTGGACGGGTTAGACCCATGGGCCAAGGCTAATGGTATGAGGCTCAACAAGGCCAAGTGCCAGGTCCTCCACCTGGGTCACAACAGCCCCATGGTAAGCTACAGACCTGGGGATGTGTGGCTGGAAAGTGGGGCCTGGGGGTATTGGTTGACAGTCAACTGAATATGAGTCAGCAGTGGCCAAGAGAGCCAATGGCATCTGGCTTGGATTAGGAACATGTGGCCAGCAGGGACAGGGAGGTGGTCATCTCCCTGTGCTCAGCACTGGTGAGGCCACCCCTCAAGTACTGTGTCTAGTTCTGGGTCCCTCACTACAGAAAGGCCACTGAGGGGCTGGAGTGTGTCCAGAGAAGGGCAGCAAGGCTGGAGAAGGGCCTGGAGCACCTGGCCTGTGAGGAGGGTCTGAGGGAGCTGGGGTTGTTCAGTCTGGAGAAGAGGAGGCTGAGGGGAGACCTCACTGCTCTCTGCAGCTACCTGAAGGGAGGTTGGAGTGAGGAGGGGGCAGCCTCTTCTCCTTGGTGGCAAGTGGCAGGACCAGAGGGAATGGTTTGAAGCTGCACCTGGGGAGGTCAGGCTGGATGCTAGGAAATATTTCCTCCCTGGAAGGGTTCTCAAACACTGAATGGTCTGCCCAGGGCAGTGGTGGAGTCACCATCCCTGGAGGTGTTCAAGCAGTGTGTGGAGCTGGCGCTTAGGGCCATGGTTTAGTGCTGGGTCGAGGGTTGGCCTGGGGGAGCTTTGAGGCCTCTTCCAGCTGGATGTCTTCTGTGGTTCTGTGCTTTGTCAGATTGGTTAGTCTGGGGTTCTTAATATGTTGCTTTCCCACTGTCTCCTGGGGCACTGCCTGCAAGAGGAGAGACATGAGTCATTGAGTTAAACTGAGAGAAACATGGCAATGAGACTAGCAGGCTAATCAGACCCAAAAAGATAACTTCCACATGGTCTTTGGAGACATCAGTTGTAGGCTGATGAAGGGAAAACAGCTGGTGGGTTGGCTAATGGTTTTAAGATCTCTTTAATACAGCTCCCAAAATAATCTGTGAGGAACCACATTAAATATATTTATATATATGAATGAAATGTAAACCTCAGGTAGACAGCCTCATAGGTATGGTCCTTCAGGGAAACAGGGAATAGTCTGAGCTGGAAAGGACTCAATAAATGTCTAGGTCCATCTCCCCTGCCGTGGCAGGGACACCTGCCACTAGATCTGGCTCTCAAGGCCCTGTCCAACCTGGCCTTGAACACCACCTCCAGGGAGGGAGCACCCACAGGCTCCCTGGGCAGCCTGTGCCAGTGTCTCACCACCCTCAGTGAAAAGAAGATCTTCCTAATCTCCAGTCTGAATCTCCCCTCCTCCAGCTCAAAGCCATTATTCCTCATCCTATCACTGCAAGATCTTTGGATGAATCACAGAATCATCAGAGAATGGTTTAGGTTGGAAAGGATCTTAAAGATCATCCAGCTCCAACCCCCCTGCCATGGGCAAGGACACCTCCCACCAGCCCAGGTTGCTCAAGGCCCTCACCTTGAACACCTCCAGGGAGGGGGCATCCACAGCCTCCCTGGGCAGCCTGTTCCAGTGTCTCACCACCCTCACTGGAAAGGATTTCTTCCTAATCTCCAGTCTAAATCTCCCCTCTTCCAGCTCAAAGCCATTCTTCCTCATCCTGTCACTCCAAGCCCTTGTGAAAAGTCCCTCCCCAGGTTCCTTGCAGGCCCCCTTCAGCTCCTGGCAGGCTGCTGTGAGGTCTCCCCAGAGCCTTCTCTTCTCCAGGCAGCCCCAGCTACACGCCCCTGTAAAAAGTCCTTGCCCAGCTTTCCTGTGGGCCTCCTCAGGGGCTGACTCTTTCCCTCCCAGAGTCAAGCTAATTACACTTCAGAAACTTCTTTGGGCATCAGCATTAATCAAGGGTGACACAAGCACGTTTCAGGGGGGGCTGGGTGCCCAAACCATTCCCATGATCAGCCAGGGCGGTTTGGGTGTTGGGTTACGGTTAGGCTGCTCTAAATCCCCACTCTCCCTTGCTGTGCTCTTTTCCTGCTATCATGGAGATGCCTCACAGGCTGCACAGGTTCTGTCTTCTCCTGTGGAGCAAATCAAACCTTGCTGGTGTTTGCAGCACCTGATGCTGGGATACAAACAACATGCTTTGTGTGCAGGCAGCTTGCCTGCCACGATGTTTAGCTGCTCTGAGATTGCTGCTTGCCAAACACTGACTCTTCTCCTGAGCCCCCTGTCCTCATTTCCCCTCTGACAGGTGAGGAAGACTTGTTTCATGGTAAGTAAGGATTATTCATGGGCATGACTTTCTGATTGTTGCCTCTTTGCCCCCACCAGCTACTTGAAGGGCAGGTGTGTGGCTGGTGGGGTCAGCCACATCCAAACGTGCAGTGTCCACACGCTGAGCTGGCTTCAGGGGCATCCATGAGGCAGGTCACGAGGGGCAGGAGAGTCATGGAAGGGTTTGGGCTGCAAAGGACCCCAAAGGCTGTGCAGTTCTCCTCCTTTGGAGATTTTCAAGGTGAAGCTGTAGCTGAGCCCTTCTGGTTTGGTGTCAGTGCTGCTTTGGGAGTAGAGACCTGCAGTGGTCCTTCCCCGCCGTGCTGCTGTGAGCACAGGCTCATGCTCTTCTCCTGTCATCTTCACCACAGCTGGAGACCAGCTTCATGGGGACAGGCTGGGGGAGCTGGGGCTGCCTGGAGAAGAGAAGGCTCTGGGGAGACCTTACAGCAGCCTGCCAGGAGCTGAAGGGGGCCTACAAGGAACCTGGGGAGGGACTTTTCACAAGGGCTTGGAGTGATAGGATGAGGAAGAATGGCTTTGAGCTGGAAGAGGGGAGATTTAGACTGGAGATTGGGGAGATTCAGACTGGAGACTGGGAGGAAACTCTTTTCATTGAGGGTGGTGAGACACTGGAACAGGCTGCCCATGGAGGCTGTGGATGCCCCCTCCCTGGAAGTGTTCAATCCAGGCTGGACAGGGCCTTGAGCAACCTGCTCTAGTGTGAGGTGTCCCTGCCCATGGCAGGGGGGTTGGAACTGGATGACCCTTGAGGTCCCTTCCAACCCTGATCTTGGGCCTCCTGGGGTCAGATCCCAACCCAGCTGAGCTGAACACCCTTAGCTCCTGGGAAGGCATCCCAGAAAAATGTGCCTCTGTGTCATCTATTTGTAGCTCAATATTTCTTTCCCCATAACCATTTCTGTGAATTACTTTGATGTGTTGCTGTCCTTGAAAGCCAAGAGGTGGAACAAAACAAACTGATGAAGATGAGCTTACAGTGGTAGTACTACTAGGAAATGATGTCCCTTAGATCAGTGTAATGGCAATGCCATTTGGCAGCTCACCAGAGCCACTGCTGGCTGATTTTAGTTGCTCTGTTTCACTCCAAAGCCATTTTGTTCAGTGCTTGTGTTGATGTGCCCTAAGAGAAATGTGTAAGGCTGTTTTAAGGATTAGCCATTAGATCCAACTCCTTCAAGAGCAGAGGCCCTGGAAGGGGGAAAACCTGATTGATGCTCTGGGTGTCTGAGGCTGACCTGGGTGATTCCTGAACTGCAGAGAGACTTTTGCTGTGGGACTCCAGGATGTAGATTTTTGTGAGAGGAGCAAATCTGCAGTCTTTTTCCCCACTGACTCCTGTGTCATTTCTTTTTATGGAGTGCTCTTGTCATGTGCACAGAGCACTCAACAGCTGAATTTTACCTGGGGTTCGATGAATGCCTTAATTGGTGTTGGTTAGTCTCTCCTGCAGCTGGGTGTTTGGTTACCCAGTGTGTTATCAAGCTGTCATGACCCAGAAAACCCTTTGCCCTGGCCCCTCTTCCAGCTGCCAAAAGCTCTTCTAAGAGGACTGTGCAACAGAAAGCAAATGTGGGAGGTGCCTGAAATGCTTAGTGTGACCAAGAGGGCCAGGAAACTGAAGGAGTGATTCCCCCCCGAGCTGCTGAGGCCACACCTTGCGTCCTGGGTTCAGTTTCGGGCCCCTCACTACAAGAAGGATTTTGAGATCACAGCATCACCAAGGTTGGAAGAGACCTCAAAGATCATCGAGTCCAGCCTGGCACCACAGACCCCATGACTAGACCATGGCACCAAGTGCCACATCCAATCCCCTCTTGAACACCTCCAGGGATGGGGACTCCACCACCTCCCTGGGCAGCACACTCCAATGGCAAATGACTCTCTCAGTGAAGAACTTTCTCCTCACCTCCAGCCTAAACTTCCCCTGGCACAGCTTGAGACTGTGTCCTCTTGTTTGGTGCTGGTCTGCTGCCTGGGAGAAGAGACCAACCCCCACCTGGCTACAACCACCCTTCAGGGAGTTGTAGAGAGCAATGAGGTCTCCCCTGAGCCTCCTCTTCTGCAGGCTAAGCAACCCCAGCTCCCTCAGCCTCTCCTCCCAGGGCTGTGCTCCAGACCCCTCCCCAGCTTCGTTGCCCTTCTCTGGACACATTCAAGTGTCTCAACTCAATGTCCTTCCTAAACTGAGGAGCCCAGAACTAGATACTGGACTCAAGGTGTGGCCTAACCAATGCAGAGTACAGGGCAGAATGACCTCCCTGCTCCTGCTGGCCACACTGTTCCTGATGCAGGCCAGGATGCCCTTGGCCTTCTTGGCCACCTGGGCACACTGCTGGCTCATGTTCAGGCGGCTGTCCAGTGCTGAACAGCTGTCCCTTGCAAGCCTTGTGTTTTGAGAGGTGCTTCTTCAGTCCTTTGGGAGGTGCTGCTTCAGTCCTTTGGGAGGTGCTTCTTCAGTCCTTTGGGAGGTGCTTCTTCAGTCCTTTGAGAGGTGCTGCTTCAGTCCCTTGCCAACTCTGCTACTCCTGTCCCATGGGTAACTTGCTGTCCACCAGAACTCCCAGCTCCTTCTTCAAGGAGCTGCTTTCCAGCACATCAACCCCTAGTGTGTGCTGGTTGGTGCACGGGGCTGTTCCTCTCCAGGTGCAGCACTCCACACTTACTCTCACTCCTCCCTTACTGTGGTGCTGCACAACCTGCACAACCAGCTGTGACCTTAGGCTTTAGGGAATATTCTTTCTATGAAGAGGAACCCAAATGTCCATGGACTCATTCTTAAAGGGAAAACCTCCCACTCCAGGGTACCCAAAATATACACACACCAGAGGGGAGGTGAGAACTCACCCAAGGTCCCATCATGAGGGGAGAGGATTCAGTTCCTTCAAGGAGACAAATTCCAAAGGTCTCTGTAGCAGGACTCCTTTTATACCCTAAGCTGAGGGTGCACTGTAGTCAGTTCTAATTAGGTGAGTGCCTTTGACTGGAGTGTTGGCAGTAATCAAAGTGCAAGGCCAAGGCCACCAAAAGGCAGGGTTAGAGCCCGGGTCTGGAAGTGCCAGTTGATGTCTGGGAGGTGCCAAGCTGATCTGTGTCAGCCTCTAGCAAGCCCCCGACCTTTGTCAGGTGTCTGTCAGGCTTTTGTGTTTCTGTCAGCTCGGTTGTACCTGTCACAGAGAGGTTTCAAGCAGACAGGGGGCTGAGGGTGGTTTGGATGATGGGAACAGCAGTGCTCTGGAGCTTTTGCAGAGGAGTTTCCCCGCTGCTCGGGCAGGATGGCTGCTCTGACAGAGGCAAGCTGATTTGGAATGGCAGAGGGCAAAATCCAGCTCCTCATCTTGCTGCTTCAATAGCTCCAGGCAGTGTCTGTGGAAGTCTCTCTGTGGGTCTCAGTTGTGTTTGTCCAGGGGAGACCATATCAACTCACTTGCTTTGTTTGAAGGTGCCTGCTTGCATTGCACAACAGCACCCTGCCTCCTGATTGATAGGCCCGTGGAACTGCTTCAGCTGGAAAAGACCTCCAAGATCAGCAAGTCCAACCATCAATTTGGGGCCCTCTTCTGCACCCACTCCAGCAGGTCCACGTCCTTCCTAGGATGAGGGGCCCAGAGCTGGGCACAGTACTCCAGGTAAGGTCTCACCAGAGCAGAGCAGGGTGGCAGGATGACCTTGCTCTGTCTGCTGGCCACCCTGCTTTTGATGCAGCCAGGGATGGGATTGGCCTTCTGGGCTGCAAGGGGTTGCCCTGGCAGGAAATAAAGGGAATTAGGAATAGAAATGGGAATCTCTCTGATAGGAAATGATGGGAACTGGGAATTGAAATAGGAATTCCTCTGATAGGAAATGATGGGAACTGGGAATAGAAATGGGAATCCCTCTGATAGGAAATGATGGGAATTAGGAATAGAAATGGGAATCTCTCTGATAGGAAATGATGGGAACTGGGAATAGAAATGGGAATCTCTCTGATGGGAAATGATGGGAATTGGGAATAGAAATGGGAATCTCTCTGATAGGAAATGATGGGAACTGGGAATAGAAATGGGAATGTCTCTGATAGGAAATGATGGGAACTGGGAGTAGAAATGGGAACTTCCCTGCTAGGAAATGATGGGAATTGGGAATAGAAATGGGAATCTCTCTGATAGGAAATGATGGGAACTGGGAATTGAAATAGGAACTTCCCTGCTAGGAAATGATGTCCCAGCTCTGCAGGAGCTGGGAGTGTGGTGTACATCAGGATGACCTTCAAACCCCCTACATCCTAATCCTGCTTTTAGCCACAGCAGGGCAGAAGTCTGTCTCCTGAGTTGAGCAGTGTGAATCCTGTTGCCTTGTTGATTTATTCCTGCAGGGTTTGGAGAAGTCAATCCCCAGCCCAACAGAGCCCTGCCTGTGCAAACTGTTCTAATTGCAGGATCCAGCTCTTCTGTACTTGAGTGCTCTGCCAGGGTGGCTGCTTCGTGTGGGCTTCTAGTGACCTTCCTTTTAATTGCCTAATTGCTTGCAGTTGATTTGGATGGCTCCAGTGGATTCTGCCAGCTCTGATTAAAACTGATGTCTTCTCCAAAGGATTAAGTTTCTTCCTCTCACTTCTTTACACAGGGAAAAAAAAAACCAACCAAACAAAGGGTATCCTGAAACACTGCTATGGGGTGGATGGATGGGGGGTGGATGGGTGGATGGATGGGGTGGGTGGATGGATGGATAGTGGATGGATGGGTGGATGGATGGATGGATGAGTGGATGGATGGTGGATGAGTGGATGGATGAGTGGATGGATGGGTGGATGGATGGTGGATGGATGGGTGGATGAGTGGATGGATGAGTGGATGGATGGATGGATGAGTGGATGGATGGATGGATGGGTGGATGGATGGATGGATGGATGGATGGATGGAAGTGGATGGATGGGGTGGATGGATGGATGGATGGATGGATGGATGAGTGGATGGATGAGTGGATGGATGGATGGAAACCAATGAGTGGACCAAGCTGCTGCTCACCCCAGAGGTGCAGCTGTGAGTGAAAGGGCACAGCTGTGGTCAGTCTCTCCTCTTCAGTCAGAAAATGCTTCTTCTTCATCTTTTTTTTTTTTAATAAGAAGTCTTTAACTTTGATTACTGCCAGCACTCCAGTCAAAGGCACCCAGCAGGTGTAGCTATGGCAACCCCTGAGATAAGTGGTCTAAAATACACCAGGTAAAATAATGAGGGGATAATAAGATGGTTTTAGCTCAAATAAACTATTAAGTGTGACTAATGGTTTTACATTTCAGATAAAAAATATTCCTGAGCCATATTTCTGGCTGATAAATTAGGAATAGCTTGAGGCCCATTGTTCCTCCCACCACTGTGGGTGGTCTCCACAGAATACCCATTAATATATGCCTCCAGTATTTGTTAACCCAGCACTCAGCAGGAGAGAGATTACCTGTGCAGAGAGGCCTACAGCCCCTTCTGAGAGGCTTGGCATGACTAGTTTAACTGATCTAGGTGTGCCTGCTAGGGCAGGGGGGGTGCACTGGTGCCCTCAGGGCAGGCAGTGTGTGGACCTGATGGAGCAGGTCCAGAGGAGAGCCACGAAAGTGATCAGGGAATTGGAGCACCTCTGCTACAAAGACAGGCTGAGGGAGCTGGGGCCCCGTCCCTGGAGGTGTTTAAGGCCAGGCTGGATGAGGCTCTGGCCAGGCTGATCTAGTGTGGGGTGTCCCTGCCCATGGCAGGGGGGTTGGAACTGGATGATCCTTGTGGTCCCTTCCAACCCTGACTGAAACTATGAAACTAAGACTAGATGACCTTTGGAGGTCCCTTCCAGCCCTGACTGGAACTATGAAACTATGAAACTAAGACTAGATGACCTTTGGAGGTCCCTTCCAACCCAGACCATTCTGTGAGCCTATGAAGGATGCCACCAGGCAGGAAGGACAGTGGTTTGCTTGCAGTGCTGATGGACTGACCCCGTGCCTGGGAAGTCCTGTGGAGCCCTCAGGAAAAGTGTCCTAGATAGACCCATCAGTGGTGACTGTGAGGAAAATGGGATGGCAGCAGTAACTAAGAGCCAGGCTTAACACCCCCAGGCTTTGTGGAGCTCTCTAAACCCCGGGCCAGGCAGTGAAGCAGTGAGGAGGGCTGCATAATGACGGCCATAAAAGCCTGAGTGTCCTCAGCACACTCGGAGCGTGAGAGTCACAGAAACACTGCTGAGCCAAAGAAGCTGTTCGTTGGGCTTAGGTCTGGGCATTTTTAGCATGCAAGCTCTGTTCCCTGCTGGTATCTTCACTTGGGCTCAGTGTACACAGTGAAGCTCTAGGGACTCACATCCAAGACAAGTCCCTTCAGCGAGACTCGGGCAGAGCTGGGCAGAGAGGAGCCTCGTGAGGCTCAGCAAGGATGGGTGGGTGCAGAGTCCTGCAGCTGGGAAGGACTAATGAACTGCACCAGTACAAGTCAGGAGGCCATCTGCTAGAGAGCAGCCCTGGGGAGAAGGGCCTGGGAGTCCTGGTGGACAAGAAGTTACCCGTGGGACAGCAGTGTGCTCTTGTGGCGTCTCCTTCATAGCTCCTGGTGTTGCTAGGATTCATTCTTTAGCCACCTCCAGTGTCAGTCTCCACTCCATTTCTGAGCTCTTTGGAAGGCTGCTTCGTGGCACTTTAGGACAGGGTCTAATGGCTGCGGTGGTGTTAGGCCAACAGCTGGACTTTGGTCTCTTCCAACCAAAACAGTTCCCTGACTCTGCTATAAAACCCTGGGGAGAGCCTGTGTGTAACTTACAGCTCTGAGCAGACAGGCTGTGTTGCTTTCACATCTCCCCACTTTCCTCTTACACATGGTAAGGATAGTGTCTGTCTTCTCCTCGATAACGAGCTTAGAAAGGAGAAGGTGGAGAAGGCTTTAGCAAGCATGGACTCCAATGCATATCCATGAAGAGCTGAGCAGCATCCTCTGATTTGCCTGGACACCTTTGGAGCAGATGGATGGGCCGGATGACCGCTGGGGGTCCCTTCCGACTCCAGTTGCTCTGAAATGCAAGGAGGATGAGTCACCTGAGGCTGTGCTGGGGTTTCAGCGTGCTTGCCTGGTTTCGTTCTGAGCTGCCTCTTCTGTTTGTGAGTTCACGTGAGCACTTGCCCTGACTTTTTAATGGCTTTAACGTCCTTCTTTCCCTTCCTTCTTTCCCTTCCTTCCCTCTTTCCCTTTCTTCCTTCTTTCCCTCCCTCCCTTCCTTCCTTCCTTCCTTCCTTCCTTCCTTCCTTCCTTCCTTCCTTCCTTCCTTCCTTCCTTCCTCCTTCCTTCCTTCCTTCCTTCCTTCCTTCCTTCCTTCCTTCCTTCCTTCCTTCCCTCCCTCTTTCTTTCTTTCTTTCTTTCTTTCTTTCTTTCATGGCTCTAAGTGCCACATCCAAGCCTTTCTTGCACACCTCCAGGGATGGGGACTCCACCACCTCCCTGGGCAGCACATTCCAGTGACCAATTACTCTTTCTGGGAAGAACTTTCCCCTCACCTCCAGCCTAAACTTCCCCTGGCACAGCTTGAGACTGTGTCCTCTTGTTCTGGTGCTGGTTGCCTGGGAGAAGAGACCAACCCTCACCTGGCTGCAACCTCCCTTCAGGTCATTGTAGAGAGCAATGAGGTCTCCCCTGAGCCTCCTCTTCTCCAGGCTAAGCAACCCCAGCTCCCCAGAATGGTTGGACTTGAGGATCTGAAAGGTCTTTTCCAACCAAAGCAATGTTATGGTTCTGTGAGGTGACAGACAAAAACTGCTGTTCCCTTCTTCACTTTAGAAGGAAGAGACTTCCAACAGATCAAAACTAGGAGAGCTCACAGGCTGGTTCTGAGGAACAAATAGGCAGGAGCAGTGGCCCTGGACTGGGATGATTCAGGTTGAATAAGAAAGACCATGGGCTAGAGCCTAAACCAGTGCTCACACACACAGATCAGTGGCTCTGGATTGGAATGATTCAGGTTGAATAAGAAGGACCATGGGCTAGAGCCTAAACCAGTGCACACACATAGATCAGTGGCTCTGGATTGGAATGATTCAGGTTGAAGGGAAGGGAGACCAACCTATACCTCAAAGGTTGCCTCAAAGGACATTGAGACACTTGAGCATGTCCAGATGAGGGCAAGGAGGCTGGGGAGGGGGCTGGAGCACAGCCCTGTGAGGAGAGGCTGAGGGAGCTGGGGCTGCTCAGCCTGGAGCAGAGGAGGCTCCATCTCTGGATTTCCTGGTCTGAGCTTTTGTTCATTTTTCTGGAGAGCTTATTCAGAAGCAAGTGGATCAATAATTTAGATGTGGATGAAGCTCCCTCTTTCTGGCAGGCCTGACATCCTCTGCCTTCCTCTCGCTGTTTCGCTGGGTTTTAGTGCTCAAGATCTGCTACAATTAGTTTCTCCAGGGAATATTTGCCTTAGCTTCACTCAGAGAACTTAACTTGCTGAGAGAAAGAAACTGTGTAAATAACCCTTCAGCTCAGGCACTCTGGCTGAGTGCCTTCTTGCCTTTGTGTGTGTGTGTGTGTGTGTCTCAGAATTTAATTTCTTGTGGTGATTTAAAGTGCAAAGTTCCTGCCGAGCTCCGAAGCCTCCACCACTCCTTTCAGCGCTGCCTTTGTCATGATCAAACGGACTGTCGCGGCCTGGGATGCAACCTCTCTGCAGCACTAACAGCAGCTCAGACCTACGGAGGTCCTGCTTGTTTCTGGCAGGGGAGATCTCTCCTTGGTGGCTCGGGAGCAGTTGTGGTCCCTTCTGCTCGCAGGTGGCCACCAGTCAGGTTTACACACGCTGCGGGCTTGCCCAGCCCCTGCCGCCGCGGGCAGCACAGCACAGCCCAGCACGGCACAGCACAGCACGGCACAGCACAGCCCAGCCCGGCACGGCACGGCACGGCACGGCACGGCACGGCACGGCACGGCACAGCACAGCCCAGCCCAGCACAGCACAGCACAGCACGGCACAGCCCGGCACGGCACGGCACAGCACGGCACGGCACGGCACGGCCTAACCTTCCCCTGGCACAACTTCAGGCCATCTCCTCTTGTCCTACCACCTGATACTAGGGAGAAGAGGCTGGGCCCCACCTTGCTCAGACCTCCTTTCAGGTAGATGTAGAGAGCAATGAGGTCTCCTCTCAGCCTCCTCTTCTCCAGACCAAACACCCCCATTTCCTTCAGCTGCTCCTCACCAGCCCTGTTCTCCAGACCCTTCACACCAGCTTTGTTGCCCTTCTCTGGATCTGCTCCAGCACCTCTATGTTCTTCTTGTAGTGAGGGCCCCAAAACTGAACCCAGTACTTGAGGTGTAGCCTCACCAGTGCTGAGTGCAGGGGCATGGTAGAACAGAATAGAGTAGAGTAGAGTAGAGTAGAGTAGAGTAGAGTAGAGTAGAGTAGAGTAGAATAGAATAGAATAGAATAGGATAGGATAGGATAGAATAGAATAGAATAGAATAGAATAGAATAGAATAGAATAGAATAGAATAGGATAGAATAGGATAGGATAGGATAGAATAGGATAGAATAGAATAGAATAGAATAGAATAGTAGAGTATAATAGAATGGAGTAGAATAGAATAGAATAGAATAGAATAGAATAGAATAGAATAGAACAGAATAGAGTAGAATAGAGTAGAATAGAGTAGATCAGATTGGAAGAGAACTTTGAGATCATCCAGTCCAACCTATCACCCAGCACCACCTAATGAACTGAACCATGGCACCAAGCACCCCATCCAGTCTCTTCCTAAACACCTCCAGGGATGGGGACTCCACCACCTCCCTGGGCAGCACATCCCAATGGCCAAGCTCTCTTGCTGGGAAGAACTTCTTCCTAACATCCAGCCTAAACCTCCCCTGGCACAGCTTGAGACTGTGTCCTCTTGTTCTGGTGCTGGCTGCCTGGCAGAAGAGACCAACCCCCACCTGGCTGCAGCCTCCCTTCAGGGAGTTGTAGAGAGCAATGAGGTCTCCCCTGAGCCTCCTCTTCTGAAGGCTAACCTGCCTGCCCTGCTGGCCACAGCACTTGTGATCCAGGCCAGGATGCTGGTGGTTTTCTTGGCCACCTGAGCACACTGCTGGCTCATGTTCAGTTGTTTACTTCCAACATGGCTCTAAGGAGTGTTGTTCCCCATGTGAATATTGTTGGCTGGATTTAAAACTGAGCAAGAAATGAGTAGAAGAAGAAGAGACCTGGGTTGCAGTGATGGTTATGTTCTAAGCTGCCACTGTAAATGTTGTGATGAATTTTTCAGCAGCATTTTGAAAGCAGAGGACAGCATCTTGTCTCAGCATTATGAGCTGTACATTGTAGGCTTCTGAGGGAAGCTGTGTGTTAGCTGGGGTTGGCTGCAGGGCAGCTGTGTTGCTCCCTTGAGAGGCATGAAGAAAAAAAACCCCAAAGATTTCCTGCAAGCAGTGTGCCAGGTTCCAAGCACGCAGGCATGCATTCTCTTCTGGAGAAGGGAAGGCTCTGGGGAGACCTAATAACGACCTTCCAGGACCTGAAGGGGGCCTGCAAGAAGGCTGAGGAGAGACTGTTTACAGGGGCCTGCAGGGATGGAGTGAGGGGCAATGGCTTAGAAAAGAGTAGGTTCAGATTGGGGGTCAGGAACAAGTTCTTGACAGGTGGTTGAGCACAGGAACAGGTTGCCCAGGGAGGAGGTTGAGGCTCCATCCCTGGAGGTATTCAAGGTGAGGCTCAACAGGGCTCTGAGCAGCCTGATCTAGTTGAGGATGTCCCTGCTGACCGCAGAGGGGTTGGAATAGATGACCTTTGGAGATCCCTTCCAACCCAGACCACTCTATGATTCTATGAAAACTTAGAATAGAGTAGAGTAGAGTAGAGTAGAGTAGAGTAGAGTAGAGTAGAATAGAATAGAATAGAATAGAATAGAGTAGAATAGAATAGAATAGGTAGAATAGAATAGAATAGAATAGAAAGAATAGAATAGAATAGAATAGAAAGAATAGAATAGAATAGAATAGAATAGAATAGAATAGAATAGGAGTAGAGTAGAGTAGAGCAGAGTAGAGTAGAGTGGAATGGAATGGAATGGAATGGAATGGAATGGAATGGAATGGAATGGAATGGAATGGGATAGACTAGAATAGGATAGAATAGAATAGAATAAACCAGGTTGGAAGAGGCTGTTCTCCTACCCAAAGCAAGAGGGCCCTTCCTCCACTCTTCTTGCTTTGAAGCAAGGAAAACGTGTCCTGGAGGGTACATAGGTGTAGAGAGTGTGTTGGGGAAGTGCAGCTTAACAGCTGGACAGCAGGGCAAAGCACCACAGGGGACACTTCACAGTTTTCAGGGTCTAGACTTGTGATGCTGTTGTGCATCCTCCAGAAAGCTTCCTGCCTGCACTTTTGTCAGAGCTGCAGCTCTCCTGGTGAAGGGCTGTGGGTCATAGAATCACACAACTGTCAGGGTTGGAAGGGACCCCAAGGCTCAGCCAGCTCCAACCCCCTGCCATGGGCAGGGACACCTCACACTGCAGCAGGCTGCTCACAGCCACATCCAGCCTGGCTGCAAACACCTCCAGGGATGAGGCTTCCACCACCTCCCTGGGCAGCCTGTGCCAGGCTCTCACCACCCTCCTGGGGAAGAACTTCTTCCTGACATCCAATCTGAATCCTGACTGCATTTCTTCTTTTATCTTAGTCTTTCTTTCTTTTTCTTTTTCCCTTTTGATTTTCTCCTCAAAGGAAAAGTAACAAAAGCAAAGAAACCAAATCTTCACAGTAATGCAGTGTGACAGACCTAAGGTAGGGCTGGGAAGCTCCCCTTGGCCAGCTCCCCTCGGTTAAAAGAGGCACTTAGCAGCTTCTTGCTGCTTTCCTTAAGGAGAGGCTGCCCTGTGTGGTGTGTTGAGCACCTCAAAACCCCGGCTGAGATCGCAGCTCTCTCTCTTAATGATCCCAGCAGAGGCTGCTGCTGCTTTTTCAAGGCAGATCCTGCCCGGCTTGTAATTGGCAGCACAGGCAATCGACATCCCAGCGTCTCACTTGGGGAAAGCTGCAAACGGGAATGGTTACCACGCTGCCCCCCCGAGAGAAGCAGCACAGACCACAGCTCCCTGTCCTGCTTGTGTGACACAGTGCACTGCTGGGGCTTGACCGCCGCTGAGAGGCTCCAAGCGGCATCTGCAGACTTGCCCTGCCTGCAGCAAGGAGCCGTGGGTGAGGGGCTGGCGCTGGTCTGCACGCTCTGCATGCTCACAGGGCTGTGTCAGCCCTCAGCCCCGCGGAGCTGGGCTGCACGTGGACATGGCCTTTGCTCTCCACCGTAGCTGCCCAGCAGGAATAAGGAGGGGCCTTGAAGATGCAGGTCAGTGCTCAGAAGAAATGGGGAGGTGTGGTGGTGGCCTGCCACAAAGCTCCTGGCAGCTCAAGCTGTCTGAGCCTCTGGGTTAAAGCACTCCTTTCCCTGCCCCTCAGATCCTGGAGAGGTCAGGTAGCCTTTTCCCTCACTCTCTTTGACTTTCCTGGGCTTTCTTGAGTCTCAGATTCCAGAGGGCTCCATAGTATCCCAGAGCTGGTCTCCTTCTCGTAGCACAAAACCTCACATGTGGCCTGTTGGGTCGATGGTTTGACTTGCTCTGAGGTGTCTCTCCCAACCTTACAGATCCTGTGATTCTCTTGTTAGACAAGGGCTGTGTCTCTCTGCCCAGCCCTCCTGCTGGGCAGTCACATCCACTCCCGTGGCCGTGCAGCCCTCATGGAGCAAAACTAGAAGTGGTTTGGTTGTTAGGAAGAAGTTCTTGCCCAGGAGGGTGGTGAGAGCCTGGCACAGGGTGCCCAGGGAGGTGGTGGAAGCCTCATCCCTGGAGGTGTTTGCAGCCAGGCTGGATGTGGCTGTGTGAGGTGTCCCTGCCCATGGCAGGGGGGTTGGGACTGGCTGATCCTTGAGGTCCCTTCCAGCCTGACACTTCTGTGATTTCTGTGATTTCTGTGCAGTGCTTTGCTGCTTGCTTGACCCATGACTTTGCATACTGAAGCAGCCCCTGTGTGAGCAGTCCCTGCTCCCTTGCTGACCCACATCTCTTGGTGTGGCAGCTTTGTTCTCCTCACCCCGTGCTGAGCTGCTGGCACTTGCGTCACCTGCCTCAGCCCCCTGAGCACAGCTGAGAGCAGCAAACCCTTCTGGGCATGGTCATACTCCTTCTATCACTTTGCTAGAGCTGGTCCTGTTAAGTGCTGCTTCCCCCTGACTGGTTAGTGCTTGGTATCTGTCAGGTAGACAGATCTTAATCTGTTTAGTTCATGCCTTATTGATGCTACGCAGCAGACAGTTTGAAAACCTGAATGTCACTTAATACCAAGTCAAAAGCCCTCCAAAGATCTAAGCCTATTACATCTGGACAGTTCCCTTCATCAACCTAATTTGTAATCTCATCATGGAGTGAAATCAGGTTTGTTTGACAAGCCCCAGTCTCCACAGGAACAGATTGGTTTGCTTGGCTGTGCTCCCCTTCTTCACTTCCCCAGAGAATGGGTCCCACCTGGAGAGTCCTTCCACACTGTGCCCCCAGGAAAGCTGGGGAGGGACTTCTGACAACAGCTTCTAGTCAGACAACAGCTTGTGTTGCTTGGCCTGGAGAGGAGGAGGCTCAGGGGAGACCTCATTGCTCTCTACAACTACCTGAAGGGAGGTCGTAGCCAGGTGGGGGTTGGTCTCTTCTCCCAGGCACCCAGCACCAGAACAAGAGGACACAGTCTCAAGCTCCACCAGGGGAAGTTTAGGCAGGAGGTGAGGAGAAACTTCTTCCCAGAAAGAGGAATTGGCCACTGGAATGTGCTGCCCAGGGAGGTGGTGGAGTCCCCATCCCTGGAGGTGTTCAGGAGGGGATTGGATGTGGCTCTTGGAGCCATGGTTTAGTTGTCAGGAGGTGCTGGGTGATAGGTTGGACCTGGTGATCTCTGAGGTCTTTTCCAACCTTATTGATTCTATGATAGCACAAGGGGAATGGCTTTGTGCTGGAAGAGGGGAGATTTAGACTGGAGATCAGGAAGGAATTCCTTCCACTGAGGGTGGTGAGACACTGGGACAGGTTGCCCAGGGAGGCTGTGGATGGTCCATCCCCGGAGGTGCTCAAGTGACAGGGCCTTGAGCAGTGTGGTCTATTGGCAGGAGTCCCTGCCCGTGGTGTTAGGGGTAGAACTAGATGATCCTTAAGGTCCCTTCCAAGCCAAACCATTCTATGGTTCCATGTCTTTCCTGGATTGTTGTTACCTGTCCCTTCCACTCTGTGTTTTGCAGTGCTGGCAAGGTGTTTCTACTCTCTGAGGCTGCCAAGTGGGCTGTGCTGCCCTGGGAAAGCAAGAACTGCTCAGAGACTAGATGTGCAGCTGTGCCTCAGAGCAAGGATCCCATGGGAGCCGTTCTGAAGGACAAAGGGGTTTAGGAAAGGTCTTGCAGGACAGCATTCTCCAGGTGCAAGGCCAGGCTGGATGGGGCTAGAGGAGCAACCTGGTCTAGGGGAAGCTGTCCCTGCCCATAGTGGGGCAGGCTTGGAACGAGATGATACTGAAGGTCCCTGCCAACCCAAACCTCTCTGTGGTTCTGTGATTACCACTCCTTTAGTGCTTTAAAAGAAAACTAAATCACCTCACAGGAGAGTCCCTTTTGCAGCTGGAAGTCCAGTTAGGGGCTGAAATGCCAGTCTGGGAGGGAGGTTTGCAGCCAGTTCCACGTGCCCCATCCGAGTCAGAGAGATGCTGGTTAGCAGGAGCTCCAAAGCTCTGTCTGTGCACAGAGCCAGCTGCTGCTGCTGGCTGCATTTCTAACCCAACTTTGGGGGGGTTTGTCTTATTTGCTAAAAATACATATATATATACACACACACACATATACAGACAGGGAAACTGTTTCAAGAGACTAAATTAATGTCTCTGTAGCCTTATCATGCTCAGACAGAAGCAGTGTATGCCAGGAGATAAGAAGACTGCCTCCCATGACTGGCTTTTGACAGGACAGTGCTGGAAATGAATAGCCCTTATCATAAAGAGTGCAAACTCTTGGCACAAGGGCCTGGAAAGGAAAAGGAGCATCTCCAAGTCTTGTGCTAGGCTGGGCTGGTTCAGCTTTGGCATTTGCAGCATTCTGCATCCAAGGGTGCTCAGAAGCTCCCTGCAGTTGCTGCTTACAGAGCTGAAGGCAGGAGGGACAGACAGCTCTCCTGGTGGCTTGTGCTGGATGGTGTACTCACAGCTCCCAGAGCCCCACCATTGCAGGGCTGTGATTTGGTTGTTCTGACTAAGTGGTGACACTGCTGCTCCTTAAGTGACCAGATCCAAACCCATAGGCAAAATGGCTGTTTCTTGCCCTAGAATCACAGAACTGTGGAGGCTGGAAGAGACCTTTGGGATCATCCAGTCCAAGTGCTCACCTAGAGCTCACAGCCACCCCGCTGCTGCTGAGCCATTGCCACCAAACCACGTCCCTCAGCGCCACAGCCACACAGCTTTGAAGTACCTCCAGGGATGGTGACTCCACCACCTCCCTGGCAGCCTGCTCCAATGCCTGAGGACAGAAATGCTTCCTAATATCCAACCTGAGCCTCCCTTGGCACAACTTGAGATTGTTTCTTCTTGTCCTGCCACTTGTTGCACGTGAGAAGGGTCCGACCCCCACCTCCCTCCAGCACCCTTTGAGGTAGTTGTAGAGGATGATGAGGTCTCACCTCAGCCTCCTCCTAGGAAGTCTAAAGCACCCCAGTTGCCTCAGCTGTTCCTCATAGTGCTTGTGTTCAAGGCCCTTCACCAGCCTGCATGCTCTTTTTTGGAGACCCTCCAGCAGCCAAATGTCCTTCTTGAAGGGAGGGACCCGAACGGTCCTGCCCGGTGGCTCCCCTCTGCACCAGGACCCACGAGTCACAGCAACAGCTGCTGCAGGGTCCCAGCTTCTCATGAGAGCAGGGCAGCTTTGGCAGTCCTCTGGCATTCCATCTGCACCTAGTCTGCTGACAAAAGGGAAAGCTCATCCCTTCCAGAAACCTTCCAGTGATGGTTTGCTTAGGGAGCTACCGGCTCTACAGCACCGCAGGCAGCCCGGTCCGCCGTCACTAGGTATGGCTCTGTGCCTGGCTGCTGGTGGGAGCAGCTTTGGAGCAACACCAGGTAATGACTATATTGAAGCAAGCAGCAGATACATCTGGGATGTGTAACCAGATTCTGCTGTGACTGCTCCATTTTTCCCTGCAGCAGCGTGGGAGTGCCGCCTGAATTCACTGCGTACAGCAGAGCGGATACCAAGAGCTCTGTTTGCAACACTTCTGGCCCCTGGAGAATTCAGAAGTGGAGTGAAGGGGAATGGACTTCTGTTTCCAGACTTTCAGCTTGCTCCTTAGGAATTGCCAAAGCTCAAGCACAGGCAGGGCCTGAAATCTCAGCACCTCCTGCCTCTTGCTGGGCAGCTTGCTCCTTCCTTCAGGATTCCACTTTTTCTTTCTCCCTCCGTGGCTGTTGGGTTCCTCCGCTGCTGCAGCAGTAAGAAAGCTTTGAACCAGCTCAGACAGCCACAACCTCAAACCTTGATACTGTCTGGGCCTGAGGAGCAAGACAGGCTCTCTAGCTCTTCTCAAAGGAGTCAAAGAAACCACTCCACACAAGCATTGGATGGAATTGGGAAGTTTAAACAGGACTGCTACTCATAAGCTGCACGCTGCAGGGCAGAGCATGAGAGATGCACAGATGCAGTTCTGCAGCCTGGGCAGGGTTCAGCTTGGTGCCAGGTTTTTGGGGGCACCATGGGCTAGCCCTTACTCCTTCCTTACCAGGGATCTGAATTCTGGTGCTTTCTGCTTTAGTGCTGTTCCACTGCAGCAATAGATGTGACAGGACAGGTAGAAGGTGACAGGGGAGAATATCATGGTATCAGTCAGGGCTGGGAGGGACCACAAGGATCAGCTAGTTCCCAGCCCCCTGCCATGGGCAGGGACACCCCACACTAGAGCAGGCTGGACAGAGCCTCATCCAGCCTGGGCTTAAACACCTCCAGGGATGGGGCCTCAACCACCTCCCTGCACAACCCATTCCAGGGCTTCACCACTCTCATGGGGAAGAACTTCCTCCTCACCTCCAGCCTGAATCTCCCCACCTCCAGCTTCAGTCCATTCCCCCTAGTCCTATCACTCCCTGACACCCTGAGCAGTCCCTCCCCAGCCTTCCTGTAGCCCCCTGCAGATACTGGAAGGCCACAATGAGGTCACCTGGGAGCCTTCTCTTCTCCAGCCTGAACAGCCCCAACTCCTTCAGTCTGTCCTCACAGCAGAGGTGCTCCAGCCCTCTGCTCCTCCTCCTGGCCCTGCTCTGGACACCCTCCAGCACCTCCAGATCCTTCGTGTAATAGGGGCTGCAGAACTGGAGGCAGTACTGCAGGTGGGGTCTCAGCAGGGCTGAGCAGAGGGGGAGAATCCCCTCCCTGGCCCTGCTGGCCACACTTCTCCTGCTGCAGCCCAGGCTCTGCTTGGCTTTCCGGGCTGCAAGTGCACCCTGAGAGCTCCTGGGGAGCTTCTCCTCCCCCAGCACCCCCAAGTCTCTCTCCTCAGGGCTGCTCCCCAGCCAGTCACTGCCCAGCCTGGATTTGTGCCTGGGGTTGCCTCGCCCCAGCTGCAGGACCCTGCCCTTGGTCTTGTTGAAGCTCCTGAGGCTGGCTTGTGCCCACCTCTCCAGCCTGTCCAGGTCCTCAGGTGCAGGACTCTGCCTTTCCTTGGGTTTCTCCCTGCCCAGCTCTCCAGCCTGTCTATGCCTGGCTGAATGGCAGCACAGCTTGACAGGGTGCCAGCCCCTCCTCCCTCTTTGGTATCATCAGCAAGACCCCCACAGGTCTCCAGCCCCACCTCTCCAGCCTGCCCAGGTCCCTCTGGATGGATCCTTCCCTCCAGCTGTCTGCTGCACCACACAGCTTGGTGGCATCAGGCTGGAGGAGCTGAAGGGAAAAGCAGGGTAACTGGAGTTGCCTGGGAAGAAAAGGGACAGTTTCCCAACTAGGTCAGCTCCTGCCCTCAGCTCCCAGGCAGGACTGTGCAAAGCATGTGACCTGTCAGAGGAGGGTTGCTCAGCTCTGGATGGCCCAGGGGCATTGAACTGGAACTCAGCTTTGCCAGAGGGAAGGAAACAAGCCCAGCAAGCATCAACTGAGGCATGAGACCTTGAACAGGGCTAAGGTGTATGTCAGGAGGCCTATGTGAGGCCCCCAGCTCCTGGGGTGCAGCTGGAGGATGGGTGCTTTGAGGAGCCCTGATGAGAGCCCTGCAGGGCCTCATACTTTGGACACCTTCCCTTGTCACACCGAGCATCTTATGGACTGGAAAAGGGATGCTCTGGAGAGTTTGGGGCAACCCTCTGGAGAAGAGCTTCTCCTGACTGGGAGAGATCCCAGGGGGAGTCCCAGCTCTGGTGCCCTTCCCCAGGCCAGCCCCTCCAGCTGGGTGCAGAATAAACAGGCAGCACTGTGGGAGAGCTGGAACCACAGAGACCCTCCCAGGCTCTCCAGCCCCACAGTGCTGATCTTCCCTTAAAGCTTGTACCCCTGGGCCCACACTGCTTCCCACTGGAGGGGAAAACTGCCAGCAGAGGCTTTGGAAAATGTCTCTGATTTCCAGCCTTTTTTCCTTTTTTTTCCTTGAAAAGGGGGAAAAAAGAACTCTCTAATTGCTTTGCTTTTAATTAAGACATTGCTCAGTGTCAGCAGCTGAGCAGACAGCAAAAGCTTCCTGTGGACCTTTTGTTGTTGTTGTGGCATGGGGAGAGCCTTGCACATCAGCCAGACTATCAGTCAGGGCTGGAAGGGACCACAAGGATCAGCCAGTCCCAACCCCCCTGCCATGGGCAGGGACACCCCACACTAGATCAGGCTGGCCAGAGCCTCAGCCAGCCTGGGCTGAAACCCCTCCAGGGACAGGGCCTCAACCACCTCCCTGCACAACCCATTCCAGGGCTTCACCACTCTCATGGGGAAGAACTTCCTCCTCCCCTCCAGCCTGAATCTCCCCACCTCCAGCTCCATTCCAGTACAGATTTGCTCATCTTGTGTTGGCCATTCCCTGGGGGAGGGTCATGGGCAAGCTGGCACTTTGTTTCTGGCACTTCTCCAGCCACACAGGACAAGGATAAAACCTTTGCACCCAGGTTGTGACAGGGCCTTAATCACCAAGTGTGCTGCTCCAGGGGGTTGAATACTCCTGCCTAAGCCCATCACACATTCCATTTCCATGTGGCTCCCAACTGGGTCTAAACAGGTCTCTTCTCCCAGGAAACCAGCACCAGAACAGGAGGACACAGTCTCCAGCTGTGCCAGGGGAAGTTTAGGCTGGAGGTGAGGAGAAAGTTCTTCCCAGAAAGAGCAATTGGCCCTTGGGATGTGCTGCCCAGGGAGGTGGTGGAGTCCCCATCCCTGGAGGTGTTCAAGAAAGGCTTGGATGTGGCACTTGGAGCCAGGGTTTAGTCATCAGGAGGGGTTAGGCATTAGGTAACAGGTTGGACCTGAGGATCTCTGAGGTCTTCTCCAACCTTGACAGTTCTCTGATTCCCTGATTCCAAGGAAAGGCAACAACCTGGCTCCCATTCCTGCTTCCAGCAGGAGGCCCAGCTGTGCTCTAGAGCAGGAGGTGTTTGCTCACAGACCATGCAGATGAACTACTTGCTGCTAAACACTGCAGACCATAAATGGTTCAAAATTCCCCCCCTTTTTTTCCCCCCTTGTTAAAAATCCTCCCAGAAAGAATTCTTCTTAAAGCTGATCCCACCAGGGAACTCTGATCCCACCAGGGAACTCTGATCCCACCTGGGAAGTCTGATCCCACCAGGGAACTCTGATCCCACCAGGGAACTCTGATCCCACCTGGGAACTCTGATCCCACCAAGGAACTCTGATCCCACCTGGGAACTCTGATCCCACCAGGGAACTCTGATCCCACCTGGGAACTCTGATCCCACCTGGGAACTCTGATCCCACCTGGGAACTCTGATCTCACCAGGGAACTCTGATCCCACCAAGGAACTCTGATCCAACCTGGGAACTCTGATCCCACCAAGGAACTCTGATCCCACCTGGGAACTCTGATCCCACCAGGGAACTCTGATCCCACCAAGGAACTCTGATCCCACCAGGGAACTCTGATCCCACCAGGGAACTCTGATCCCACCAAGGAACTCTGACCCCACTTGGGAACTCTGATCCCACCTGGGAACTCTGATCCCACCAAGGAACTCTGATCCCACCAGGGAACTCTGATCCCACCAGGGAACTCTGATCCCGCCTGGGAACTCTGACCCCACCTGGGAACTCTGATCCCCACCCCTACACCTGGGAACTCTGATCCCCACCTTTCACTGTGCACCACCTGGAGCAGACAGCTCGTTTTGCTCCTCCAGGCCTGGCATCTCATACAACTGAGAGCAGGGCCTGGGCTGATGCTCAAATGTGAACAGATTAATTTATGCATCTGATTGATATTATGCTGTAATTAAATTACATTCCCCTGGTGCATATAACATCAGGGTTGTGGTAATGCAAATAATTAGTAATTAGCTCTAATCAGATCAGTTAGCAAATGGCAGATTCCAGCTGAATAAACTGACCAGCAGTGTAGGTGGGGAGGGAAGCCAAGGAAGAAAGAAGAAAGCTAATTTGTGCTGGTGGATAAGGGAAGGGGGGAAAAAACAAGCCAGGAAATTGATTTTCAAGGCCAGTCCCCTGCCAAAGAACACAAGAATGGCCTCTTAAAAGATCCTCTGGGCAACAGGCACAGGCTCACAGGATGCCAGGGGTTGGAAGGGACCCAAGGAGATCATCGATTCAACCCCCCCTGCCAGAGCAGGACCATACACTCTAGCTCAGGTGTCACAGGAACACATCCAGAGGGGGCTGGAAAGGCTCCAGAGAAGGAGCCTCCACAGCCTCTCTGGCAGCCTGCTCCAGGGCTCTGGCACCCTCACAGTCAAGAAGTTCCCCCTTGTGTTGAGGTGGAGCCTCCTGTGCTGCAGCTTCCATCCACTGCCCCTTGTCCTATCCCAGGGAGCAACTGAGCAGAGCCTGGCCCCTCCCTCCTGTCCCCCAGCCCTCAGATATTGACAGACATTGATTAAATCCCCTCTCAGTGTTCTCTTTTTCAGACTAAAAAGCCTCAGGGCTCTCAGTCCATTGCTTGGGGTTGTTGTGACCCAAGTGGAGGAGCTGGTATTTGGCCTTGCTGAAGCTCATCCCATTAAGGTTGGCCATGGATCCAATCTATCCAAGCCCCTCTGTAGAGCCTCCCTGCCCTGCTTGCTTCTTGGTGTGACCATGTGTGTGTTGGCTCAACACATTTCACCTGTCCTCCTTCTCTCTGACTCTATCAGGAGGGCATCTGTGCCTCATCCTGCCAGAGTGTCCAATCCTTCTGCTCTAGGATCATACAAATGGATCACAGCATGGTTTGGGTTGGAAGGGACCTTAAAGACCATCGAGTTCTGACCTCCCCTCCCTGGCCAGGGAACCTTCCACACCCAGGTTGCTCAAGGCCTCATCCCACCTGGCCTGGGAGGCCAGGCTCCACTTCCATGGGGGGAACATCCACAACCTCTCTGCAGACTATTCCAGTGTCTCACCACCCTCACTGGAAAGAGTGTCATGACCAAGGATCATGACCTTCCCTGCAGAGAGAGAGCAGGATGTGCTTCCAAGGACAGCTTACACTATGAAGATGTCCTGGGGGACATCTGCTCTCCCCCAAGCCAGAGAGAATTCCTCTGTCAGTCAAGGAGGATTGAAAGATGGGAATGGGACTTCTCTGCCACAACTGCTGTTGCAAGCTGAACCTCTGTTCCTGACTGGGGAAAGAAACAACAGAGGAAGAGCAAAATATTTCCATTTTGGCAGTTCTCTCTCTCACAAGAGGGGAAAAAAAGTCAACAAAGCAGCCCATGGTGAGCAATTTCCGTTTGGATCTCTCCAAGCAAAAAGGGGGAAAAAGCTTCAGTGAAAAGAAAATCCCAGATGTGCTCTTGCCACCTGGTTTGGGCAGTGAGAGACAGCCTGCAGGCAGCAATTGCAGAGCAGAACAGCCTCAGGAAGGTTGGTGTGGAGCTGTCTGCCATTCTAAGGGGGCCTCACTTTTTATTTCCTCAGGTATAAAATGCCCTTGAAGCAAAAAAACCCCAACCCACCCCTCCCAGCAGCCAAGCTGTCCCGTTGGTGACATGGCATTCCCGAGGGGAAAGGCCTCAGGCAAGCACCCAATGATTAGCAAGTGTGGCCAGCTCGGATTGCTGCTGGGTGCCCGGAGCCGGTCCCTCCCTTGGAGGGCAGCAGGGGAAAGGAGGCTCCCTGGGCTTCCCTCTTTGATTCATTTGAGCAGTCAAATAAACTCCTTGCTTATGTGAGGAGTATGAGTTCACAGGCAAGGCTCCAGAAATGCTCAAGGGGAACTGGAATTGCTTGGCCTTCACAAGAGGAGGCTGAGGGGAGAGCTCACTGCCCCCTACCTCAAAGGAGACCGTAGTGAGGTGGGGGTTGGTCTCTTCTTACATGCAACGAGTGACAGAACAAGAGGAAACAGCCTCAAGTTGTGCCAAGGGAGGTTCAAGGTGGATATTAGGAACAATTTCTTCCCAGGAAGGGTTCCAGGCATGGGAGCAGGCTGCCCAGGGAGGTGATGGAGTCACCACCCCTGGAGGTGTTTAACAGCTGTGTGGCTGTGGTGCTGAGGGATGTGCTTCAGTGGCAGTGGCTCAGCAGTAGTGCTGGGTTGTGAGCTCCAGGTGAGCAGTGGGACTTGAGGATCTCAAAGGTCTCCTCCAACCTCAGCAGTTCTGTGGGTCTATGATTCTATGTTCTAGAGATCTCTGGGGGAGATCAGAAAGAGAGGACAGAGTCTCAAGCTGTGCCAGGGGAGGTTCAGGCTGGATGTGAGGAAGAATTCTTCCCAGCAAGAGAGCTTGCCCATGGGATGTGCTGCCCAGGCACTGGAGGGGTTTAGGAAGAGCCTGGGTGAGGCACTTGGTGCCATGGTCTAGCTGATCAGATGGTGTTGGGTGAGAGGCTGGACTGGAGGACCTCAAAGGTTGTTTCCAAGCTGGTTGGTTCTGTGAGGGAGTTTCCCTGAGCTCTGCACGCTTGCTGGCCACCCAGCAGCATTTCTGCATGGGTACTCCTCACTTGCTATTCCTGTAGCAGCTGTACCTGCATTCCTCCTGGGCCCCACGGCGGCTCACAGCCTTGATGAGGCCATTATTCCATCAGTGCCTGTTCAGCTGCTCGTAATCAAGGCACTTTAATAATAAAGCAAGCTGTTGTTTCATTAATCTGTTGATGAAAGAAACTCTGCTATTGAGTCTGCATGCTGGCTCATTCGAGAATCTGTTTGTTTATTGTGATTAGTCTTTCCTCTTGAGCATGTCCTAAATGAGTAGGGAAGATTTGTTTTTCCCTGTGAGGGTGATGGAACACTGGAGCAGGCTGCCCAAGGGGGGTTGTGGAGTCTCCTTCTCTGGAGACATTCAAGACCTGCCTGGATGCAGTCCTGCATGAGCTGCTCTGGGTGATCCTGCTCTGGCACTGCATGATGTTTTGAGGTCCCTGCTAACCCCTAACATTCTGTGGTTCTGGGACAAGGCAAGAGCACATCACACAAGGCACCACTGAGGACAGCCTGGCTCCATCCTTGTGACACTTGCCCTTTAGATACTGATCATCATTAATGAGGTCCCTTCTCAGACTCCTCCAGGCTAAACAGCCCCAGCTCTCTCAGCCTCTTCCTGTAAGAGACGTTCCAGGGCCCTCAACCTCTTAGTGGTTCTCTGCTGGACTGTCTCCACCAGTTCCCTGTCTTTGTTGAACTGGACCCAGTCTTCTGGATGAGGCCTCCCCCTGTGCTCTTGTGCTGCTAACAGGCTAATGTGAAGAGCTCCTGAAACCCATTCTCCTACTGCCTGGCCTGCTGTGCACCCTGACAGAAGCTCCACCGCTGCTTGGTGCTTTCAGCAGCCCAGAGAGTGTCTTCTCTGCTGTCTGACACACAGAGCCATCCCTCTGCCCTTTTTCTGGGGGTGCAGTGCCTGGGCACCTCTCCTCTGTTGCTCTGGTCCTTGCTGTGACATTTATTGCGTTAAAGAAGTCCACAACTCTCTGTCAGGTTCTCTTGGAAATGGTTGCCCAGCCAGAAAGTCCCTCAGGCTAGAACCAGCCTCTGGCCAGCCATCATGGTGTGCACTGCTGTTGGAAGAGCAATAAGGTCTCCCCTGGAGAAGAGGAGGCTCAGGGAGACCTGATTGCCCTCTACAACTCCCTGAAGGGAGGTTGCAGCCAGGAGGGGGTTGGTCTCTTCTCCCAGGCACCCAGCACCAGAACAAGAGGTCACAGTCTCAAGCTGCACCAGGGGAAGTTTAGGCTGGAGGTGAGGAGAAAGCTCTTCACTGAAAGAGTAATTGGCCATTGGAATGTGCTGCCCAGGGAGGTGGTGGAGTCACCTTGGCTTGGATGTGGCACTTGGAGCCATGGTTTAGCTGTCAGGAGGTGTTAGGGATTAGGTCATAGGTTGGACTTGATGATCCCTAAGGTCTTTTCCAACCTGGTTGATTCTGTGGAAGAGGTTAAAGGCAGAGAACAGAGAAGCTGCCAGCTATGGGCTGCAGCTCCCTCAGGAGGCATTTCCCAAGCTGTGAAGGCTGCATGAGAGCCGCCCCAGAGAAGGTGGCTTCCACCAGGGTGGGCAGGCAGGCTGGTATCTGCTCCCCATCGGCTCCAGCTTTCCCCAGGCAGCCTTGAAACATCCTCTTCTTGCCTCAGCAGGGAGATCTCGCAGGCTGCCTGTACGGTGAGCGTCACACAGGAGATGGGAGACATTTGTTTCAGACTGACAGAGCAATTAGAAGTGCTCCAGGGCTAGGACGACTCCCAAACGACGGCACCAAGGATCAATGGAGAAACCAGGGGGTTATGGAATCCCATCAGGG
>CM037642.1:16129185-16176109 GCA_015227895.2 Colaptes auratus
GGGTGCTCCAAAGCAAGCAGAACATCAGCACTGCAACCAGAAGGAGCTGTACCACCAGGCTGGAATGAGTCCCCTTTAAAGTAAGCCTTTTACTGGGAGGAAGAGAGTGGGTTTGCTATTTGCAAGCATGGAGCTGGGAGGAAGGCAGCAGGTCACGACAGCAATCCCGAGCCTGTTTGCCCTCCCCTTTGCTGCTGGTGGAGCAATTAGGCCGAGTCACCTCAGTGCTCTTCAAAAATTCTCCTGCTTTCTCTTTAACTTCATGTTGGGGGAATAAAAAAAGGAGGAAGAAGAAGAAGAAATAAAAGGAGTTAAGGTTCTGGCCCTTGCCTGCAGTAAGGAAGGTAATGAGGGGGGATGTCTGCAGCGGTTTGAGGCTGCTAGTTCCACGTTGCCAGGGCTCTGGGGCAGTGTGAAATGACTTGCAGAGGAGAGCACTGCCTTCCTGAAACGCTGGGGTGCAAAGACACAGCTGCTCAGGCAGTTCTGAGCTTTGTTTCTGCCTCTGCCTTTGGTCTGTCAAGGTTTTGATCTTGCAGAAATGCCACTGGGAGGGGAGAGCAATGGAGCTGTGCTTTCTTGCTTTCTTGCAGTGGGACAAGGCTCTATGGCATCCAGCATGGTGCTGTCTCCCTGCCTCTCACAGAGTCATGGACCTGTGGGGTTGGAAGGGAGCTTTGGGTTCATCCAGCCCAACTGCTCACCTAGTGCTCACAATGTCACCACTACTGCTCAGCTACTACCACTAAAGCATAACCCTCAGCACCACATCCACACAGCTGCTAAATGCCTCCAGGGATGGTGACGCCACCAGCTCCCAGGGCAGGCCCTTCAGCCTCCTTTTCTGAAGACTGAACAACCCCAGTTCCCTCTGCCCTTCCTGACAGGACTTGTGTTCCAAGCCCTTCACCAGCTTGGTTGCTCTTCTTTGGAGATAACAAGAGCAAGTGCAGGGTCCTGCAGCTGGGTCAAGGCAATCCCAGGCACAAATCCAGGCTGGGCAGGGACTGGCTGGGGAGCAGCCCTGAGGAGAGAGACTTGGGGGTGCTGGGGGAGGAGAAGCTCCCCAGGAGCTCTCAGGGTGCACTTGCAGCCCAGAAAGCCAAGCAGAGCCTGGGCTGCAGCAGGAGAAGTGTGGCCAGCAGGGCAAGGGAGGGGATTCTCCCCCTCTGCTCAGCTCTGCTGAGACCCCACCTGCAGTACTGCCTCCAGCTCTGGAGCCCCTATTCCAAGAGGGATCTGGAGGTGCTGGAGGTGTCCAGAGCAGTGCCACGAGGATGAGCAGAGGGCTGGAGCAGCTCTCCTGTGAGGACAGACTGAGGGAGTTGGGGCTGTTCAGGCTGGAGAAGAGAAGGCTCCCAGGTGACCTCATTGTGGCCTTCCAGGACCTGCAGGGGGCTACAGGAAGGCTGGGGAGGGACTGCTCAGGCTCTCAGGGAGTGATAGGACTAGGGGGGAATGGAATGAAGCTGGAGGTGGGGAGATTCAGGCTGGAGGTGAGGAGGAAGTTCTTCCCCATGAGAGTGGTGAAGCCCTGGAATGGGTTGTGCAGGGAGGTGGTTGAGGCCCCATCCCTGGAGGTGTTTAAGCCCAGGCTGGATGAGGCTCTGGCCAGGCTGCTCTAGTGTGGGGTGTCCCTGCCCATGGCAGGGGGGTTGGAACTGGCTGATCCTTGTGGTCCCTTCCAACCCTGACTGATACTATGATACTATGAGATGCTCCAGCACCTCAATGTCATCATCCTCCTTGGACTCTCTCCAGCAGGTCTCTGTCTCTCTTGAGCTGGGGAGCCCAAAACTGGACACAGTATTGCAGGTGCAGTCTCAGCAGGGCAGGGTAGAGAGGGTAGGACACTCTAGGACTGTATGGGGCTGAGAATGCCTTTGGTGTTGAACTCTAATGCAGATCACTTCTTGCTTCAGTTCAGCTACTTTTTCCTATCAATGGATTTCCTGCTTCAGCAAGTGCAAAAGCAGGCTGACTAATTCAATTACAGACAAGAGGAGTATTCAGTTCCCCCTTCTCTCCTGAAGAAGTGCTTTCCTTTCATGGTAGCAAGGGCACTGGGAAGTGTATTCATAACTGAGCCTTGCTAGAAAAAGAAACCAACCTCTTCATGTCATGAGGATCACAGAGTGCTAGGGGTTGGAAGGGACCTTGAAAGCTCATCCAGTCCAACCCCCTGCCAGAGCAGGAGCACCTGCACGAGGTCACAGAGGAATGCATCCAAGTGGGTATGGAATACCTCCAGAGAGGGAGACCCCCCCTAGGCTCATCTTGTTCCTCCCACACAACATCCTGTACTCCACCACCACATAAAGATGTTCACCTAGGGAGAGGATTTCTCATGCCCAGCTACTTTCTTCTGCTCCCTTCCAGCAGGTCAACATCTTTCCTAAACTGAGGGGCCCAGAAACTGGACACAGGACTCAAGGTGTGGCCTAACCAGTGCTGAGTACAGGGCACAATGACCTCCCTGCTCCTGCTGGCCACACTGTTCCTGATGCAGGCCAGGATGCCATTGGCCCTCTTGGCTGCCTGGGCACACTGCAGGCTCATGTTCAGCCTACTATCAACCAGCACCCCCAGGTCCCTCTCTGCCTGGCTGCTCTCAGCCACTCTGACCCCAGCCTGTAGCACTGCCTGGGGTTGCTGTGGCCAATGTGCAGAACCCATCACTGGGATGTGCTCAATCTCCTGCCCTTGGCCTCTGCCCATCTGTCCAGCCTGTCCAGGTCCCTCTGCAAAGGTCCCTTCCCTGCCACACCATTCTGTGTGACTTTTTAACCAGTGCTTGGATTCAAGCATCTCACAGAGTGCTGGATTCTGGCCTGCTACACAGAAGAGTAATGTTAGGAGCACTCCTAGCTCTGTGTCCTAATTAAGGGTCTCAGGTTTTCTACTCACTGAATTGGATCTGTGGCAAGAATGAACCTTTTAGATCCCTCTAAAGGCAACCATAGAATGGTGTAGGTTGGAAGGGACCTTAAAGACCATCTAGTTTCACCCCCCTGCCATGGGCAGGGACACCTCCCACTAGACCAGGTTGCTCAAGGCCCCATCCAGCTTGCTTCTGGACACTTCCAGGCTTGGTGCCACCATGACTTCTCTGGGCAACCTGTTCCAGTGCCTCACCACTCACATGGTAAATTTTGCCTAATGTCTAATCTAAACTGAGCTTCTTTCAGTGTGAGCCCATTGTTCCCTCATCCTGTTGCTCCATGCTGTTGTAAGAAGTCCCTTCTCCACCTCCAGTGTGGCACCCTTCAAATACTGGAAGGCTGCTAGAAGGTCTCACTGGAGCCTTCTCTTCTCGAGGCTGAAAAGCTCAGGGAGCCACACTGCTTCAGGATGCAGTGAAAGCTTTCTTTTCTGAAGTGTGTCTTGGCAGGAAGATGGGGAGAGTGACCAAACCTGGGCACCACAACTGCTTTTAACAAGGAACCCTTGGAAGCATACAACTGATTCACAGGACTGCCAGGAGTGGAAGACACAGAACCACAGAATTCACCAGGCTGGAAAAGACCTCAGAGATCACCCAGCCCAACCTCCCACCCAGCACCATCTAATCAACCAAACCATGGCACTGGGTGGCCTCAGCCAGTCTTATTTTCAACACTTCCAGGGATGGTGACTCCACCACCTCCCTGGGCAGCCTGTTCCAGTGCCTGAGAGCCCTTTCATCCTGCCTGTGTTGAACTGAGGGCACAGCTTCCCTCCTCTAAAAGGATGCAGCTATTTAAAGCTGCAACTTCTGCTACTTTTTCCCCCTTTTCTAATTGACTTATTAATTCCAGACAAGCTCTGTTCTAGCTCGTAAAGGACCAGAGCACACCATGTACTTTCCTTCACACGCTAGGAGAGCACAGGTGAGCAAGTGAGAGAGCTCTTGGAAGGGTTCCCCAGGGTGTAAGGATAAACAATCTGTCATCTTCCAGTGATTCTGCTGTTAAAAATAATGCTCAATTACTCCAGTAACAACTTTCTGCTTCCCTTTTCTTCTTTTCCCCCCACTGTATCTGCCAGGTGCCACAAGATTGCTGAGGAATATCAAGTCAGTTGCGTTTCTGCGAGGCGCAGGAGCTCCTCCCCTCTCAGCAAGGCAAACTTCTAATCCCCTTCACTGTGAGGCTCACAGAGTGCTGGAACAGGCTCCCCAGAGGGGTTGTGCTCTCCAAATGCCTCACCAGCTTTGTTGTCCTTCTCTGGACCTTCTCCAGCACCTCAATGTCTTGAGTGGCCCCAAAACTGACCCCAGTATTTGAGGTGTAGTCTTTCCTACTCCTGCTGGCTGCACTATTCTGATCCAGGCCAGTCTGCTCTTGGCATTCTTGGCCACCTGGGCACACAGAGCACCATAGAATGGTCTAGGCTGGAAGGGACCTCCACAGGTCATCTAGTCTGACCTCCCCACAGTCAGCAGGGGCATCCCCAGCTAGACCAGGATGCCCAGCATGCCAGGATACATCCTGCCAGCCACAGGCTGAATGCTCCAACATCACCAGTTTCTCACTGGGTGTAGTGTGGCCTGATGGTCACTGGTTCCCACTTCCCTGGGTGTAGTCAGTGTGACCAAATAATCACAGGTTCCAGACTGGGTGGCCTAATGGTCACTGGTTCCCACTTCACTGAGTCATGGACCACCCCCCATCCTCAGAGCTCTTGGAAACTGAGAGCAGTTGGTCACCACTGGTCTCACGGGTACCCAGGTGGTGGTCCACATGCAAGGCTCAGCAACCATTTCCCAGCTTTACGTGTGGGGTAGCTCCCTTCAAGTGTTCCTGTGCCTGCCCTTGAGGGAAAAGGCTGACTCCTGAGGATGAGCTCTTGAGGGAAAAGGCTGACTCCTGAGGATGAGCCATCCAGCACAATCCAACCTTACTTGAATTCGTTTCAAGGGGACATCCTGGGTGCACGCCGGACACATCATTTCCGTGTGTGTGTGTGTATGTATGCACACAGAGACAATACCTGCTGTGAATAAAACCACTGCAAATGAGATGTCAGCCTTCAGCAGAGTTCAAAACTCTGTGGACCAAGTTTTGGAGGGAGGATCATTCCTGGTTTTAGGGAAGGAGTTGCAGGCTCCCTGCCGCTGTCAGCTGATCCCTGTGCCAAGCGGAGGTGGCATCCGTGTTTTGCACAGGGGCCTGGGTGATTTGCATGGAGCTGGAGCTCTGTTGTGAGGCTTCCTTTGAAACTTTCTGAAACAGTTTTTTTACACCCACCCACGCAGAGGATGACACAATCCCAGGGCTGTTTGGGGAACTTAGCAACACACTTCTGCTGGGGAGCCAGGCAGGCGGCAGCAGCCGGATCCCAGACGTGCCTCAGTGTCTGCACCAGCTCCTGCCCCCACCGCCACTTAGACAACTGCAAGGACAAGGCCCATCTGTGCTGAGGAACTGGCTGGATGGTCACATCCAGAGGGAGGTGCTCAATGGTTTGATGTCCAGATGGAGAGCAGTGACAAGTGGTGTCCCTCAGGGGTCTGTACTGGGACCTGTTGTTGCTTAATCCCTCTGCAGACAGAGGGCTTGAGGCACCCTCAGCAAGTCTGCAGATGACACCAAGCTGAGTGGTGGTGTCCTTACACCAGAGGGACAGGATGCCATCCAGAGGGACCTGGACAAGCTGGAGAGGAGGGCCCAGGTGCACCTCATGAGGTTCAACAAGAGCAAGTGCAGGGTTCTGCACCTGGGCCAGAGCAATCCTCACTATCAATACAGACTGGGGGAGGAGGTGATAGAGAGCAGCCCTGAGGAAAGGGACTTGGGGGTGCTGATGGATGAGAAGCTGGGCATGAGCAGGCAGTGTGAGCTTGCAGCCCAGGAGGCAAATCACATCCTGGGGCTGCATCAAAAGATGTGTGGCCAGCAGAGCCAGAGAGGTGATTCTGGCACTTTGCTCTGCTCTGGTGGGACCTCACCTGGAGGACTGTGTACAGGTCTGGAGCCCTCAGGACAGGAAGGACATTGTGGACCTGATGGAGCAGGTCCAGAGGAGGGACACAAAAATGATCAGGGGGTTGGAGCAGCTCTGCTATGAGGACAGGCTGAGGGAGCTGGGGGTGTGCAGCCTGGAGGAGAGAAGGCTCCAGGGAGACCTAATAGCAGCCTGCCAGTACCCAAAGGGAGCCTTCAGGAAGGATGGGGAGAGACTGTTTACAAAGGCCTGCAGTGAGAGGATGAGGGGCAATGGCTTTAAGCTGTAGAAGAGCAGATTTGCATTGGATGTTAGGAACAGGTTGCCCAGGGAGGTGTCCTTCCCTGGGCAAGGGAGGCTGGACAGGGCTCTGGGCAACCTGATCTAGCTGGGGGTGCTGACTGCAGGGAGGTCAGACTGGATGACCTTTGGAGGTGCCTTCCAGCCCAGCCCATGCTATGATCCTAGGATTCTATCCTTACAGTGGAGGGCACAGAGGGAGGGGTAAGCAAGATCTCGGGTCACACAGCCCAACCCAGAACTGAGGGGCCCAGACCTGGACCCAGCACTCAAGGAGATTGCCACAGAACAGGAGGGATTTGGAGATCTCAGCTCCCTGCATTCATTTTGCTCCTGTTTGTTTCCTTCTGCAGTGAAGGTCTGAGCAGAAGCATTAGCCTGGCTAATACAGTCCCTGACAGATCTCAAATATTAATAAGCATATCTGTAATTTGAGGCACTGTTCCAGGCCAGGGGGCTGTGAAAGCAGCTGTTTGCCTGCCTGATCTGCTTGGAGAGGACGTGTGTGTCAAAAGGGGGATGTGCAGCATGCAGGATTTGCAGAAGAGTGGGATGAAAATAGCTGTGACTGCTGCTGGAGCACAGGCTGAAAGTGCTCCTGTTGCAAGGGAGGAAATAGCTGTCATCTGGCACAGACAGATAGCCCCACAACAGCCCAGGGACACAGACCACCCCCAGGAGGGCTCTGTCAGAGCCCTGCCTTCACCACTGAGCTCGGCAAGGCAGAACCTTAGGCTTACAGAAACAAACAGCTGGGCCTTGCTGGAAATTGTCATAGAATTAGGGAGTGCTTTAAGCTGGAAGGGACCTTGGAGACCATCAAGCTCCAGCCCCCTGGCATGGCAAGGGACAGCCTCCGCTAGACCAGGGTGCTGGAGGCCCAGTCCGACTCGGCCTTTAACGCGTTCAAGGAGGAGACATCCACTGCCTCCCTGGGCAGCCTGTTCCAGTTCTCACCACCCTCACTGGAAAGAACTTCTTCATAATATCCAGTCTGAATCTCCCCTCTTCCCCCTTAAAGCCATTCTGCCTCATCCTATCACCACAAGTCCTTGTCAGAAGTCCTTCCCCAGCTTTCTTGTAGCCCCCTTCAGGCACTGGAAGGCTGCTCTAAGGTCTCCCCAGAGCCTTCTCTTCTCCAGGGTGAACAGCCCCAGCTCTCACAGCTTGTCCCCATAGAGGAGCTGCTCCAGCCCTCTGATCATCTTTGTGGCCCTCCTCTGGACCCTCTCCAACAGTCTGATGTCCTTCCTGTGTTGGAGCCCCAGCACTGGGTGCTGCACTCCAGGCTGGGTCTCTCAAGAGCAGAGGGGCAGAATCACCTCACTCATCCCACCAGTCACACTTCCTTTGATGCAACCCAGGACACAGTTGGCCTTCTGGGCTGCAGGCACGCATTGCTGGCTCATGTTGAGTCCCCAAGGTTCTTCTCCTCAAGACCACTCTTGAGCTACTCCTCACCCAGCCTATATTTGTGCTTGGGATAGCCCCGATCAAGCTGCAGGACTTGGCCTTGCTGTACTTCATGAGGTTGACTTGGGACCACCTCTCAAGCCTGTCCAGGTCCATCTGGATGGCATGCCTTCCCTCCAGTGTGTCAGCTGGAGCTCAGAGCTTGGTGCCATCAGCCAGTGTGCTGAAGGTGCCCTCGGTTCCGCTCTCGGTGTTGCCAGCAGCCTGGTTTGTGCTTGTTTGGCTCGCGGTGGACTTTGCCAGACCATGGATGCTCTCTCTGAAGATTTTCCAGCAGATGTATCAAAAAAAGTGCTGAGAAGAGTAAAAGGCTTCCATCCTGATACTTTGCTGCAGGGCTGCTCCAAAGCAGCCTGCTGAAATGTCATCCTCTTGCCTGAGGACCAGTGTCCTCACTTGGGGCTGCCTCTCCGTCATGATCACAGTCACAGAGCGGCAGGGGTTGGAAGGGACCCCCAGAGATCCTTGAGTCCCCTTGCCCAAGCAGGATCCCCCAGGGCAGGGCATGCAGGAAGTTCCACTTCAACATGAGGAGAAACTTTTTAACTGAGGGGGTACTGGGGCCTTGGAACAGAGAGGTTGTGAAGTCTCCTTCTCCTGAGACTTTCAAGACCAGTCTGGATGCCTTCCTGTGTGACCTGGCATGGGTGACCCTGCTGGAAGTTCTACCCAGAGAGAGTGATTGCCCCTTGGAATGGGCTGCCCGGGGAGGGGGTGGAGTCACCCTCACTGGAGGTGTTCAGGAGGAGACTTGATGGGGTACTGGGTGCCATGATCTAGTTGTTTGGGTGGGTTGGATTGGTTGATGGGTTGGACACGATGATCTTGAAGGTCTCTTCCAACCTGGATTTATTGTATTGTATTGTATTGTATTGTATTGTATTGCTTTGGCAGGGGGATTGGATTTGAGCAATCTCTGGAGGTCCCTTCCAACCCCTACCCATTCTATGATTCCATGAAGAAACATCCAGATGGGTTTTGAAAGTCTCTAGAGAAAGAGACTCCACAACCATGGATGGTTAGGAAGACCCTGCAAGGAGTCCTGCCAAGAGGCAAGGAGAGGAATAGAACACCTGGTTAGGTGCTCAAGAGGGGTTTGGACGTGGCACTTGGTGCCATGGTCTAGTAGTCAGGAGGTGTTGGGTGCCAGGTTGGACTTGATGATCTCTGAGGTCTTTTCCAAGCTTATTGATTGCATGACAAAGCAGCCCAGGGATTCTGTATGGAAACACAGAGACTTTTAGCAGCAAACTTGGACTGTCCCTTGTTTTGCTTTGCCTGCTGCATTCTCACCCAAGTGTGGGGGGCTTTTTTTTCCCTTGCTAAACCTTAGTTTGTTGTTGGTCTGTTGGGTGTTTCTGTGGGGTTTATTTAGGGAGATTTAAAAAAAAAATAGGATATAAAAAGAAGAAATAGAAGCACACTCTGCTTTTAGCCTGGCTGTCAGCCCCTTTTTGATGGCTGTAAATACATCAACACAGCCTGCTGGCATGAATTGATAATGATTCTGAGGCATTTACTATGGGGCTTGCTGAATATTAACAAAGCCACATGACAAGAAGTGTTCACAGCACCACCAAGGTTGGAAGAGGCCTCAAAGATCATCAAGTCCAACCTGGCACCACAGACCCCATGACTAGACCATGGCACCAAGTGCCACATCCAGTCCCCTCTTGAACACCTCCAGGGACGGTGACTCCACCACCTCCCTGGGCAGCACATCCCAATGGCAAACGACTCTCTCAGTGAAGAACTTTCTCCTCACCTCCAGCCTGCACTTCCCCTGGCACAGCTTGAGACTGTGTCCTCTTGTTCTGGTGCTGGGTGCCTGGGAGAAGAGACCAACCCCCACCTGGCTACAACCTCCCCTCAGGTAGTTGTAGACAGCAATCAGGTCTCCCCTGAGCCTCGAGGAAACTACCTTTTTGCTTTCAGCATGGCAGGAGTTAATGGCACCAGAGGAGGAAACATTACTCCAAAAATACAGAGTCTGGAGCTCAGCAATCCTGCAGAATCTCACCATCCAGAAAGACACCAAAGCAGCACAGGATATGCCACTTCCAAGCAAAATGGGACGAGCTGCAAACATGACAAAGCTCTCTTGTCAGTTTGGTGAGGTTACCCTCCCCACTGAAAGAAGAGAGGAGACATCAAGTGGTCTCCATTCTATCAGCCTTGCCTGAGTGCCATGCCAAGATGAATGTGATACCTGAAAGAGCAAAGAGCAGCTCACAGGTAACACGAATCACTGAACCATAGGATGGTAGGAGTTGGAAGGGACCTCTGGAGAACATTGAGTCCAACCCCCCTGCCAGAGCAGCAGCACCTAGGGCAGGTCACACATCCAGAAGGGGCTTGAAAGTCTCCAGAGAAGGAGACCCCACAGCCTCTCTGGGCAGCCTGCTCCAGGGCTCTGGTATCCTCACAGCAAAGAAGCTTTTCCTCACGCTGAGCTGGAACGTCCTGTGTTCCAGTCTGCATCTGTGGCCCCTTCTCCTATCACAGGACCCCACTGAAAAGAGCCTGGCCCCTTCCTCTGGACACCCACCCTCCAGGTATTTATAGACATGAATAAGATCTCCTCTCAGCCTTCTCTTCTCCAGGCTAACCAGCCCCAGGTCTCTCAGCCCTCCCTCATCAGACAGGCCCTTCGTCGCCCTCACAGCCTCCCTTGGACACTCTCTATTCCTGTCCCTCCTGATCGGGAGAGCCCAGAGCTGGACACAGCGCTCTAGCAAGGTGTGCTCTCACTAGAGCAGCGGCGAGGGGGAGAAGAGCCTTTCACCTGCTGGCCACCCCCTTCTGAATGCAGAAGAAGAATTCAGAAGGACCCAGCCCTGCATCAGGATCTGCTCTGTTACTCAGAAGCAGAGTGCAGAGCTTGGGGTCATAGAATCATTTCAGTTGCAAAAGACCTTCAAGATCTTCGAGTCCAACCGTTGTCTAACGTGACCAGGGCTGGTCCCCCAGCACCACATCTCTCTGTCTTTGAAAGCCCTCCAGGGGGGGTGGCTCAACCACCTCCCTGGGCAGCCTGTTGCAGCCTTTGAGAACCTGTCCACCCTGCCAATGAAGAGGTTTCTGCACTTTCTAAACTGGATGCTAACCAATCTGAACCTCCCCTGGCAACAGCAGGAGGGAAGGGCTGGCACAGGCAGAGATAACGACACACATTCTGCTGAATGTTATGTCAGGACCAGAAGGTTCTTTTATGACATGATTTTCTTCTTTACAGCTCCCAACAGAGCAGCAAATGAATATATTAGACTGTAACCCCCTACAATGCAATCTATGTAAATCACAAACATAAAGCCATGCAGTGGTCCCTTGTGGTGGTCCAGCAGCAGTGTCCTCAGCACTGCTGAAGCCAAGGGAGATCTGTCACTGCTTTTGCTGGCATGGCCTCACTGCAGAAAGGACTTCTCCCTTGCTTGGGTCGCATCCCCTCAGCCCAGTCCAATGGCATGAGATGTAACAAGTCTAAGTGCAGAGTTCTACAGAATGGAATGGAATGGAATGGAATGGAATGGAATGGAATGGAATGGAATGGAATGGAATGGAATAATGGAATGGAATGGAATAGAATAGAATAGAATAGAATAGAATAGAACAGAATAGAACAGAACAGCAGAGGTTGGAAGGGACCATCAAGATCATTGCATCCAACCTATCACCCAGCACCATCTAATCAACTAACCCATGGCACCAAGCACCCCATCCAGTCTCCTCCTAAACACCTCCAGGGATGGTGACTCCCCCACCTCCCTGGGCAGCACATCCCAATGGCCAATCTCTCTTGCTGGGAAGAATTTCTTCCTCACATCCAGCCTAAACCTCCCCTGGTGCAGCTTGAGACTGTGTCCTCTTGTTCTGGTGCTGCTTGCCTGGGAGAAGAGACCACCCCCCACCTGGCTGCAACCTCCCTTCAGGTAGTTGTAGAGAGCAATGAGGTCTCCCCTGAGCCTCCTCTTCTCCAGGCTAAGCAACCCCAGCTCCCTCAGCCTATGGAGGACGTCCCTGCTGAGTGCAGAGGGGGTTGGCCTGGGTGAGCTTTGGAAGTCCCTGCCAAGCCAGACCGCTCTGTGACTCGGAGGCTCTGTGACTCCCTGGGAACGCTTGCAATCCGGGCTGCAGGCGGCACCCTTCCGATGCTGCCAATGCCTGTGCCTCTTGCAACACCTGCAAGGGAATTGCCCACAGCCAACACTTTGTTCTTGCACTCTCCTCTGAGGATGTGGACTCACTTGTTGTGAAAGACACTGCCTGAAGGAAGAGCGGCTTGTGCAGCAGTCAGGGAGCTCTGAGTGTGGAGACGAGCTGCAATTTCATGTTAAGAGGCATTTGCCTCCTGGGGAATGCTAATGGAGTCCGACTGGGTGTTGATTCAGTTCTCTTTCCCTGCTAGGCCATCCAGATAGCATTCCCCACGGGCAGGTGGGCTGCTTGGTAATGCTTCTTCCTCCCAGGGGCTCAGAGGCTGTGAACTCTCGCCACAGACAGCTAATCAGAGAAGCTGATTCACATCCCTGGGGCGTGTGTGTGTGTCTCTGTGTGTGTGTGTCTGTGTGTCTGTGTCTCTGTGTGTGTGTGTGTGTGGTAGTTTTAGGCTGCACCCTTAACATTTCCCTCAGACCTGGAACAGAAAGTGGTAGAAGGGAAATAAACCTCTACTGGATGCAAAAAGCAGAACTAGGGTAGTTCTGCACAATCCCACTGGACAGACTGCAAGCACGAGCTGCTTGTGCAGGCTAACTTTCTCTCTCTTTTTGGTCTCCATGCCCTGGGAAACACTAACTGTGCTTCTGCTGGCTCTTGGCTGAGCTTGGCTGCATTGCTTTGCTTTGGCCAAGCCTAACAAAGCAATTCTCTGCTCTTTCTCTTGTCTCTCTGTGTCCGGGGGGGGCAGGGAAGGGCAGGCCAGTAGCTCCCCTGGGTTTTGGCCAGGGGGGTCCTCTTGCTGTTTATCAATTGCAAATACCTGTAAATACTGTAGCTGCTGCCTATTTTGTACATACTCCTTGCATTCCAGTGTAGCTTGTAGTTTTGCTTGGAAACACAGCTTCCATTTGCTTCCAGCTGGGCTGGGCTGGCAAATTTGATGTTGGGGAGAAATTTCAACCCACCACAGGGGCCTCAGTGGGAGGGGTGGCTGTCCCAGTCCCTCCTGCTGCAGAGGGGAAGGCTCAGCCTGTCTGTAGCCTGTCCACATGCAGCTGAGGCCACAGCAAGAGTGATCCTGGGAGCTGAGGAGTGAACTCACCAAGTGTCCTGAGAGCAGAGTAGAACCACAGAATCATCAGGGCTGGAAGGGACCTCAAGGCTCAGCCAGTTCCAACCCCCCTGCCATGGGCAGGGACACCTCACACTGCAGCAGGTTGCTCAGAGCCACATCCAGCCTGGCCTTAAAAACCTGATGCATATCACCAGAGATCTGATAGATTTTCATGTCTTGTCCTGAGGAAAATGATTTCCAGGGGGTTCCCATGAGGCTGGAGAACACCTGTGCCCATGAAAGAGGTGAGCTGGGGAGGTAACCATGCAAACAGATGTGCTGGCACTTGCTGGTGTAAAGACCTCTTCCCATCTCCTGCAGAAATGCTCCCAATACAGCACCCAGAGGACTTAGGCTTGCAGTCAGTAGTGACAGCAGAGGTGTCAGAACAGCAGTAATGAAGGAGTAAGGAGGAGAGGCAGCAAGTGTGAGTCACTTATGTGTGATTTCAGCTCCTGAGAGGCACTGCTGCACTGCACCTGCTGAATAAATATGCTGCCCACCTGTACTGCTCTTAGGAGCTCCAGATGTCAGCCTGCATGGCCACAACCCTGTAGGATGATGTGGTGAGTATGAGGTAGGACCACCCTTGAAGGATGGCCCCTGCCCCACAGAAAGGCAATGACTTGAAGTACTTCCCTTAGGGACAAGGTTGCTGATGCCACCAAGCTGTGTGGTGCAGCAGACAGCTGGAGGGAAGGGATCCAGCCAGAGGGACCTGGGCAGGCTGGAGAGGTGGGCACAAGCCAACCTCAGGAGCTTCAACAAGACCAAGGGCAGGGTCCTGCAGCTGGGTCGAGGCAATCCCAGGCACAAATCCAGGCTGGGCAGGGACTGGCTGGAGAGCAGCCCAGAGGAGAGAGCCTTGGGGGTGCTGGGGGAGGAGAAGCTCCCCAGGAGCTCTCAGGGTGCACTTGCAGCCCAGAAAGCCAATCAGAGCCTGGGCTGCAGCAGGAGAAGTGTGGCCAGCAGGGCAAGGGAGGGGATTCTCCCCCTCTGCTCAGCCCTGCTGAGACCCCACCTGGAGCACTGCCTCCAGTTCTAGAGCCCCTATTCCAAGAGGGATCTGGAAGTGCCTGAAGGTGTCCAGAGAAGGGCCACGAGGATGATCAGAGGGCTGGAGCACCTCTGCTGTGAGGACAGACTGAAGGAGTTGGGGCTGTTCAGTCTGGAGAAGAGAAGGCTCCCAGGTGACCTCATTGTGGCCTTCCAGGATCTGAAGGGGGCTACAGGAAGGCTGGGGAGGGACTGCTCAGGATCTCAGGGAGTGATAGGACTAGGGGGAATGGAATGAAGCTGGAGGTGGGGAGATTCAGGCTGGAGGTGAGGAGGAAGTTCTTCCCCATGAGAGTGGTGAGGCCCTGGAATGGGTTGTGCAGGGAGGTGGTTGAGGCCCCGTCCCTGGAGGTGTTTCAGCCCAGGCTGGATGAGGCTCTGGCCAGGCTGCTCTAGTGTGGGGTGTCCCTGCCCATGGCAGGGGGTTGGAACTGGATGATCCTGGTGTCCAACGCATCGTCCCACACCATCCAATCAGCTAAGCCTTGCATACAATTCATCAACACCACAGAAACTCCTCAGAACCCCCTGGATGGGTCCAGGGGACCTGTTCACCTCCTCCCTTACTCCCTGCCTCCTTCCTGTTAGCTCACACAGTAGTCAAAACAGAGATACCCCTGGCCAGAGGGAGAAGGAGAGATACTCTCATGGAAGAGGGAGAAAGCTAAGTTGCAAGCAAAGCACCAGAAGAAGAGAAGAGAGCAAGAACTGTTTCTGCCTCTCCTCTCTATCCCATTAGCAAGCCAATGAATTATGTAGACCTTATCATTATTTTCCCTTTGTATCCAGTGGTAATTTGATTTTAGTTCCAGTCTGTGCAGTCAGGCACTAGGCTGAGGTTCCCCCTTCAAACTGGAACACAGCCTTATTTCAAAGGATCACAGAGTGGTAGGGCTTGGAAGGGGCTTCTGCTCCAACCCCCCTGCTAAAGCAGGTTTGTCTAAATCAGGTTGCAAAGCAATGCATCCAGGAATGTTTGGAAAGTCTGCAGAGAGGGAGACTCCACAGCCTCTCTGGGCAGCCTGCTCCAGGGCTCTGGCACCCTCAGAGTGAAGGATTTTTTCCTGAGGCTCAAGTGAAACCCCTTGTGTTGAAGTTGGTGCCCACTGCCTCTAACCCTGGGCACCACTGACCAGAACCCAGCCTACTCCCTTGCCTTCCACCCTTTTGGTATTTATAAACATTGATCCAATCCCCTCTCAGTCTTCTCTTCTCCAGGCTAAACAGACCCAGCTCTCTCAGCCTCTTCTTGTCAGAGAGAGGTTCCAACCCCCTGATCACCTTTGTGGCCCTCTGCGGGACTCTATCCAGTAGTTCAGTGTCTTTCTTTAACTGGGGAGCCCAGTGCTCCTGGTCTGGCCTCCTCAGAGGGGCAAAAGCATCTCCCTTGACCTGCTGTCCACACTCACCCTAGCACACCCCAGGATGCCCTTGGCCAGGGGGAAAAGCATCTCCCTTGACCTGCTGTCCACACTCACCCTGGCACACCCCAGGATGCCCTTGGCCAGGGGGCAAAAGCATCTCCCTTGACCTGCTGTCCACACTCACCCTGGCACACCCCAGGATGCCCTTGGCCAGGGGGCAAAAGCATCTCCCTTGACCTGCTGTCCACACTCACCCTGGCACACCCCAGGATGCCCTTGGCCAGGGGCAAAAGCATCTCCCTTGACCTGCTGTCCACACTCACCCTGGCACACCCCAGGATGCCCTTGGCCAGGGGCAAAAGCATCTCCCTTGACCTGCTGTCCACACTCACCCTGGCACACCCCAGGCTGCCCTTGGCCAGGGGGCAAAAGCATCTCCCTTGACCTGCTGTCCACACTCACCCTGGCACACCCCAGGATGCCCTTGGCCATCTTGACCATGAGGGCACACTGTGGGCTCACGTTGCACTTGTCCAGCAGCACTCCCACAGAGCTGCTTTCCAGCAGCTCAACCTCTCACCTGTACTGGTGCCTGGTGTCATTCCTCCTCAGGGGCAGGTCTCTACACTTGCCCTTGTTGAACTTCCTGAGGCTGCCTTCTGCCCAGCTCCCCAGCCTGCCCAGGTCAGCCTGGTGGGATGCCAGCCGCTCCTCCCAGTGCACCATCATCCAGCACACTGGCTGCAGGGCCACTCTGTGCCTTCACCCAGGTGCTTGATGAAGGCATTGAGCAAGACTGCACACCCAGTACTGATCCCTGGGGGACACCATTAGCTACTGGCCTCCAATTAGATCCTGCATCATCCATCACAGCCCTCAGTTGGCTGCCACGTGGCATTGACTTCATTCACATTGACTTCCCAGTGGCTGCTCTCAGGCCCAGGGGAATACACAGAGAAGGCTGAGGAATAGCTTCATCCTCTCCATGCTTCAGGAGAACATCGTGTCTGTCTCTAATGTGGTTTGCTTGTTTACCAGCTCAGAGTGACAGCCTGGTGGTGGCAGATAGATGGGCAGGAGGGATCCGAAGGCCTCTGCCACGCCTGCTGTCTGTGCTTTTATGAGTCATTACAGGCAGAAAGGAAAGAAAAGGAGGAGGAGATGGAATGTCTGAATGGAGCCAAGAAGACATGACATCAGATTTCTGTTTCCCTTCTTTGGAATTAGTACTGCAGTGAATTATGCCTGGCCCCTTATCATTGACAACCACAGCAACAAAGAATCTCTAACTTGCTTTCTGCAAAAATATGATTCCCCTCTCTCCTCAATCAATTCACCAGAGAGGAAAAAAGAGAAAGCAAGAGGCTCTTTCTCCTGTATATGCAAAGCAGAACAGCTCAGTCTGCAGGCAAGTAATAGGATTTCAGGCACCACAAACAAATCAGCAGTGACTTGGCTGCAGGTACACCCAAGCAGCAGCTAAAACACTTAATGGCAGCCTTCAGCAGCACTTTTTGTTCTGGCTGCTCAGTTGAACATCCTGTCCTGCTGGGATGGCTAAAATGCCTGGTGGGATCCTCTTGGCATGGCTGTTTATGCCTTGCAGGGGACTGCTCTCACCAGCTTAGTTAATTTGAAGGTGAGAAGTTAGAAGGGCAGCCAAGCTGGTGAAGGGCTTTGAGCACAAGTCCTGTGAGGAAGAGGTGAGGGAATTGGGGTTGGCTTGCTTAGTCTCCAGAAGAGGAGGCTGAGGGGAGGCCTCATCACCCTCTACACCTAACTGAGAGGAGGTTGGAGAGAGGTAGGAGTCAGCCTTTTCTCAGATGAAACCAGTGACAGGACCAGGGGAGACAGCTCCAAGAGAGGGTCAGGTTGGATGTTAGGAACAGTTTTTCACAGAAAGGGCTACCAGGCACTGGAAGAGGCTGCCCAGGTCACCATCCCTGGAGGGGTTTAAAAGATGTGTGGATGTGGTGCTGAGGGTTGCGGTTCACTCAGCAATTGTGAGCTCTACATGGGCTGTTGGGCTTGGGGTGAACTCCAAGGCCTCTTCCAACCTCAACAGCTCTATGATTCTAACTTGGTGTTTTCCTCAGCAGGCTTTGTGGCACAGTGAAACTGGCAGTGCCATGAAGTGGTATTCACATGTGAAGGGGCCTGAGGCACTTGATGAGCCCCACACAAGCAGGGGCTCACCCCCCTTCCAGCACCTTCCTCTCCTTTCTCCACCACCTTGGAGCACAGGAGCTGTCCCTCCCAGCATAGCTCCTGCTCCCTCCCAACCCCAGCCCTGCTCCCTGTCTTTGCTGCAGAAAGGAAGGCTCACAGCTTCCCAAGAGTGACAGAAGGAGGAGCATTGCCCATCTTCTGCTTCTCCCACACTCCATCTCATTGAAGCTACTTGAAGCACTGCTTGGGTACAAGAGTGTGAGGCAAAGGCAGACAGAGACAGTGGCACACAGCTGTAAGCTGCAGTCTCATCTGTAAATGTTTGCTGTGAGAGCACAGGGACACTGAGGGATAATTCACCTCCTCTTGAAAGACTCCCCTTCCACTTCTGACAGCTCAGTGACCCTCGAGGCTTAGCACAAGGGGTGAGGAGACGGAGCCTTCCAGTGCGAGCACAGGTTGTCTTAGCTGACTTGCTCCTTCTCTGCTGATTAACATGCTGATGACAAAGGAGGGAAAGAGCTTCCCAGCTCATGTCAAGGTTGCTGCTTTGATTTTTCTTCTCTGCTTGTCTTCCCAAACAGACTTCATGATTCTGTTATGTATGTGGTGTGTAGAATAAATAACAATACAGCAGAGTGTTGGCTTCAGTACCCACAGGGCTGGAGAGCCCATCCCAAAGGTGTCACATTTAAACATTGCATCTTACCAGGGCTTCTTGCCTCCCCTCTGTCACCAGAGCCTCCTAACCAAAATGGGAGGACCAGGGAAGACTGTTCCTCTGTACTCAGCACTGGTTAGGCCACACCTGGAGTCCTGTGGCCAGTTCTGGGCCCCTCAATTCAAGAAAGATGCTGAGATGCTGGAAGGTGTCCAGAGAAGGGCAACAAAGCTGGGAGGGGTCTGGAGCACAGCCCTGGGAGGAGAGGCTGAGGGAGCTGGGGTTGCTTAGCCTGGAGGAGAGGAGGCTCAGGGGAGACCTCATTGCTCTCTACAACTCCCTGAAGGGAGGTTGCAGCCAGCTGGGGGTTGGTCTCTTCTCCCAGGCAGCCAGCACCAGAACAAGAGGACACAGTCTCAAGCTGCACCAAGGGAGGTTTAGGCTGGATGTTAGGAAGAAGTTCTTCATAGAAAGAGAGCTTGGCCATTGGAATGTGCTGCCCAGGGAGGTGGTGGGGTCAAGGTCCCTGGAGGTGTTTAGGAAAAGCCTGGGTGAGGCACTCAGCATGGTCTGGTTGATTAGGTAGGGCTGGGTGATCGGTTGGACTTGATCGTGGAGCTCTCTTCCAAGCTGCTCGATTCTCTGTCTCTTTGCAGAGCAGGCACTCTTTGCACTTTCCTGCTGGAGCCTTTGCCTCACCCCCTCTCAAGCCCCACTCCTGAGGCAGGTTTCCAGCTGCCATAAGCCAGCCTGTGCTCGTGGCAGGTTCCACAGCCACGCTGCCTGCAGGAGCAGGGCAAGCCTGCGTCCTCCTGAGAGGTGCTGCAAAGGCCCCGGGCTGGACACCCAGGATCATGGAACTGTGGGGCTGGCAGGAGCCCTTTGAGACCATCGCCTCCAACCACTCACCCAGAGCTCACAACCACACCACTGCTGCCACAGCTGCTACCTAAGAGGAGAAGCTGCTCACATATTTGCCACTTTCCAGATGGTGGCATTCCTACATCTCACCCTTGATCCTCAGCAGCTGCCGAGGAGAATGATTTCGTTTGTTCTGTCGACAGATGCAAGCCCATACGGTGAAGATTCCAGGCTGGGAGATTGAAAGGGAAGCTGAACACACTGGGAGGGTGATTTTAATGTCAAGCATGCTGTCACCACTCAGTGTCAGACTGGAGAGAGCAGATGAGGCAAGTTCTGCCGAGGAGGCTTCACAGAGGGCGTGATTTTCCCTCCCGGGGAGCTGTGACAGCGATCTCGCAGCTTAATTAGCCCTTGCCAAAATATGTCACACCTGGGAGGAGGTAAATTGTTTTGGCCTTATCAAATCATTTTCAAACATGCTGCTTCCTTTGTGGTCACAAAAAAAACCAACCCCACCCAAGCCACCCCCATTACAGACTCCAATCCACAAGGGAGCTGTTACAGAGCGGGGCGGGCTGGGATTTTGTTGTGGTGGCAATGGAGGGAGGTTCTCCTCCTCCTCTGTGCTGCCCTGGTGAGGCCACACCTGGGATATTGGTGCCAGTTTTGGGCTCCCCAGGTCAGGTGGGACAGGGATCTGCTGGAGAGGGTCCAACAGAGAGCTGCCAGGATGATGGAGGGACTGGAGCACTGCCCTGTGAGGAGAGGCTGAGAGCCCTGGGGCTGCTTAGTCTGGAGAGGAGAAGACTGAGAGGGGATTTAATCAATGTCTAAATATCTGAGGGCTGGGGGTCAAGAGGGAGGGGACAGGCTCTGCTCAGTGGCACCCTGGGATAGGACAAGGGGCAATGGATAGAAACTGCAGCACAGGAGGTTCCACCTCAACATGAGAAGGAACTTCTGCACTGTGAGGGTCAGAGAACGCTGGAGCAGGCTGCCCAGAGAGGCTGTGGAGTCTTTCTCTGGAGACTTTCCAGATCCATGTGGAAGTGTTCCTGTGTGACCTGTGCTGGATTCTCTGGTCCTGCTCTGGCAGGAGGGTTGGATTTGATGATCTTTGAAGGTCCCTTCCCACCCCTACCATCCTGTGAGGCTGTGCAATAGCAGGGCCCTGCAACACAGCAGCAAATGCCTGAAGCCAGGAATGTCTGCTCCAGGTTCCGCTGTGGCACTTCACGGTGAGATTGCTCAGGTCTGGCTGACATCCCAAAAATGAGAGGCAGCAGCTATTTCCCCCTAATCATGTCATGGCAAATGGGAAGTCAACATCATTATCTTCACACACACCTGGTTCCAGAAGTGGAACAGAAGCTTCCCAGCTCCAACTGGAGCTGGAAGTCAGATCTACAATTTCCAGGTCACAGAATCACAGAACATTAGCGGTCAGGTGGGATCTCCAAAGGTCACCCAGTCCACCCCCCTCCTGCAGAGCAGGACCATAGAATCTGGCACAGTTCTGCATCTCTAGACTCTGAAGAGAAGCAGAAAGGTCCCTGGCACCAAATGACAGGCTCACAGGCTCACAGGATGTTAGGGGTTGGAAGGAACCTCCAGAGATCATCGATTCAACCCCCCTGCCAGAGCAGGACCAGAGAATCCAGCACAGGTCACACAGGAACACATCCAGATGGGTCTTGAATGTCTCCAGAGAAGGAGACTCCACAGCCTCTCTGGGCAGCCTGCTCCAGTGCTCTGTGACCCTTACAGTAATGAAGTTCCCCCTTGTGTTGAGGTGGAGCCTCCTGTGCTGCAGCTTCCATCCATTGCCCCTTGGCCTGTTGATCTCATCACTGCAAGCAGCAGACTTCCATCACCGTGCTCTGCCATGCCTGCTCCTCATGGTCTTGCTCAGCTCCCCAGTGCTGGTCTGCTCCTTTCCCCTTAGAAAAACATCTTCAGGAAGGACAGATTAATTTTCCCCTCTGACACAGCCACACTTCAGTGTCCCCATGCCAGCTCTTCCAGCACTGTAATTTGTATGGCTCTCACCCATCATCCCAGCAGCGTTCAGGACAGCACAGGAGCAAAGTAATTTAACCTGTGGATCAGCAGTGATGTAACTGCACCCAGCAGGACTCTGTTTTTCCTTCCAAGCTAATTGTAGCAGAGCATTTGTGCTTCCTGCAGGACAGATTACTCCCTTCTACGTGTTCTCTCGTGTCTGGGAAGATCTTTCCTGGCAGGAGAGACATTGATACTAAGCTTGCATTACAGGGATGGGCTGCCTGAAGTCTGCTGCTTTCATTAAAGCATGTTAAACTCTGCTTGCAAGTCATTCCCAGTGGGTTTTGAAGATTGGATCCTCCTTTTCTCCTGGGCAAGGAGTGACTGGGAAATCTCCAGTTCAGGGAGAGCTGGACCCAAGGGGCAGAGAGAGCAACAGTGAACCGTGGCACTGAGCACCCCATCCAGTCTCTCTTTAAACACCTCCAGTGATGGTGACTCCACACATCCCAATGGCCAATTAAGGGTCCTACTGCAAGGAGAGCAAAGCAGGGAAAGTGAGGCTGTACAATGACCTGACTGGCTTAGCCATGGTCCCTTTCCAGGGTCATTCCATAGACAGCACTCATTCCACAGAAGCACAGAATGGTAGGGAAGGGACCTCAACTGCCCTGCTAGAGCAGGACACCCAGCGTGGGTGGATCACACAGGAACACAGGCAGGTGGCTTTGGAAAGTCTCCAGAGGAGAAGACTCCACAACACAGAGTCACAGAAGTGTCAGGGCTGGAAGGGACCTCAAGGCTCAGCCAGCTCCAACCCCCCTGCCATGGGCAGGGACACCTCACACTGCAGCAGGTTGCTCACAGCCACATCCAGCCTGGCTGCAAACACCTCCAGGCAGGAGGCTGCCACCACCTCCCTGGGCAACCTCATCTGCAAATGAAGAGAAAGCAAGCCTCAGGCTCAGCCCTTCTTGAGGCTGAGCCTGACATCAGACTGTTGGAATGGGTCCAGAGGGGGGACCATAAGATGACCAGAGGACTGGGGAGCCTCCCTCATGGGGACAGGCTGTGAGAGTTGGAGCTGTTCAGCCTGGAGAAGAGAAGGCTCTGGGGAGACCTCATAGTGGCCTTCCAGTACCTGAAGGGCCCTAGAGGAAAGCTGGGGAGGGATTTTTGACAAGGGCTTGTAGTGATAGGTTGAGGGGGAATGGCTTTCAGCTGAAGAGGGTAGAATTAGACTGGAGATTAGGAAGAAATCCTTTCCAGTGAGGGTGCTGAGACACTGGAACAGGCTGCCCAGGGAGGCTGTGGATGGTCCCTCCCTGGAGGTGTTCAAGGCCAGGCTGGACAGGGCCTTGAGCAACCTGAGCCAGTGGAAGGTGTCCCTTGCCGTGCCAGGAGGGTTGGAGCTAGATGATCTTTAAGATCCCTTCCAACCTAAACCATTCTATGCACAGAGAAGATAAACCTTGACTTGCAGTTCATGAGCAAAAAGCAGGCAAATGATCCTCCCAGTTCCCTGGGCTGAATCCAACACCCTGAAACACTTTTGAGTTTTCTTGCTGTTTATTAAAGAAATGAAGGGGAACTAATGCTGCTCATTCCTTTTGCAACCAGAAAAAGTGCTGGGAACCTCTCTGATGATGAGGCTTTCCAATCAGCAGGGACATAAAATGTGTATTATGGTTGTGCTATTGTTATACACCACAGAAGGGAAGGGAGTCAGAAGGCATCACTTGTACGACACAACTGCAAGCAGCGTGTCTGAAGGTCCGCAGTAAGGTTGATGGGGGGAATGTTATGGTGATAAGGGAGCATCCACAGCCTCCCTGACTCAGTGGAACAGGTGGCCCAGGGAGGTTGTGGATGCCTGCTCCCCCTGCACATGTTCAAGGCCAGGTTGGATGAAGCCTTGAGCAACCCGAGCTAGTGGAAGGCGTCCCTGGCCATGGCAGGGAAGTTGGAACAGGATGATCTTTGAGGACCCTTGCAAGCCACCCCATTCTGTGATTCCATGGTAACAGTAAGAGCCAGTGCCCACATGACTGAAACACTCATTTTCATTGTGGGGTTACTGAAAGTCCAGGGAAACAATCAATTTTTGTTCCTGGCTCACAGCATCACAGAATTAACCAGGTTGGAAAAGACCTCAGAGATCATCGAGTCCAGCCCATCACCCAACACCATCTGATCAACTCAGCCATGGCACCAACTGCCTCATTCAGGCTCTTCTTAAACACCTCCAGGGATGGGGACTCCACCACCTCCCTAGGCAGCACATCCCAATGGCCAAGCTCTCTTGCTAGGAAGAACTTCTTCCTCACCTCCAGCCTAAGCCTCCCCTGGCACAGCTTGAGACTGTGTCCTCTTGCTCTGGTGCTGGTTGCCTGGGAGAAGAGACCAACCCCCACCTGGCTGCAACCTCCCTTCAGGCTAAGCAAGCCCAGCTCCCTCAGCCTCTCCTCACAGGGCTGTGCTCCACACCTCTCCCCAGCCTTGTTGCCTTTCTCTGGACACTTGAGCATCTCAGCATCTCTCTTGAATTGAGGAGCCCAGATCTGGCCACAGGACTCCAGGTGTGGCTTGACCAGTGCTGAGCACAGGGCAGAATGACCTCCCTGCTCCTGCTGGCCACACTCTTCTTGATCCAGGCCAGGAATAGCCACTGTAGGTCACAGTTTTCACCTTGTTTAAGAAAGGAGAGCTTTCAAATAGAAGTGAGACACTCTAAAATCACATAAGGAAAGGTCCAGGTGATGCTCAGGGTGAGTCCAACTTAAGCTGAGCCAACCTGTCACAGCCGTGGCTCAGCCTGAGGCTGCGGTGGATGCACTGAGTTGCAGGGGCAATTTGGACAGTCTTTGGCCCAGAGCTGTGATAAGGTCCCATAAGGTCACTGAAGTTATTGCTTTACAATAGCTTCTGTATAAGTGCACGCTCCTAATTAATTGCTTAATTAGTTGTAGGCTGTAGAAACCTGCTCAGAACGATGCCATCTGTGCAGCAAGGTCAGGGAACGAGGCCGCCTTCAGCACACACACTGAGTGTAATGTCTTGAATGAAATCCAGGAGTCCCAAGCTGGGACAATTACCATTTCAATTAGCTCACAGGTCCACGGTGTCTCTCGGTACCAAATCCCATTTCCTGGGCTGTCACACCTGGGAGGATTTGGAAGTCGCTCTGCCTGCCGTTGTCAGCCCAAGGAGCACCTTCAGCTGTCGTAGCCTGCCTTTGCCATAGTGAAGGGAAGTGGTGGGAGCAGCTACTGGGCTCTGAAGGGTGGGTGAGGAGTTCTCCAGCAAGTATTGGTCCCCACTGTGAAGGGGGGACCTGATTCCTTCTAGAGATCCCCCACCAGGTGACTGTCTTGGTCTAAGAAGCTAGACAGGCTCTCCCACTGCTCAGCCTGTCCCCACAGGGGAGCTGCTCCAGCCCTCTGATCATCTTCGTGGCCCTCCTTTGGACCTGCTCTACCAGTTCCATGTCCTTCTTGTGTTGGGGGCACCAGAACTGGATGCAGTACTCCAGGTGGGGTCTCAAAAGAAGAGAGTAGAGGGCCAGGATCCCCTCTCTTGTTCTGGTGGTGACACTGCTTCTGATGCAGCCCAGCACACAGTTGGCTGCCTGGGCTGCAAGCACAGACTGCTGGCTCACGCTGAGAGAGAGATCACTAGATTCAAACCTTCACTAAGTGCTTTGCTGCAGCTCATTTGAAAGGGATCTGTAGATTGCAATCAAAAGTGATCAATTCACTTTGCTGTGCAGCTGAACAAAGCAGTAACTCAGTCTTCACCAGACCAGCTGGCCAGAGGTAGCAAGCTGTGGATTCAAGGCTAGAACACAGCCCTGGGTCTCCAGAACAAGAGGCTGATCTCTGAGAAGAAGAGGGGGTGGGGGAAAACCCCAAACAAATAAACAGCACCAAAGCCTGGGTGTTCTGCAGACTGACAAAAGGTTATCCTTAAGTCTTTGCTGTTGAAATCATCCCTTCATTTGCTGCTGCTGCATAGATTAAACTTCAGATGTGCATGCTTGCTTTCAATTGTTCTGTTGTGGAAAAGGGAGCTGTCACAGCCCCAGGATGAAAGAAGAGTGGATTATATAAGCAGCACCCAAAGAAGAGCTCTAGACACAAACTCTGTCCTGGCTTGCTAAAGGAGAGCTCAAGGGAAATCAGTTTACCACCTCGGGTGTGAGGAGCTGCAGCACGTCACCGGGCTTCGGAAGCAGCAGCAAAGCCTTTTGACTTTTCTGACAGCTGCATTGGGGTGGTGAGGACAGAAGGAACCATGTTCCATCCCCAGGCAGTGCTTCAGGCTGGGGTCGGGGTGGCTGGAGAGCAGCCAGGCAGAAAGGGACCTGGGGGTGCTGGTGAGAGTAGGCTGAACATGAGCCAGCAGTGTGCACAGGTGGCCAAGAAGGCCAATGGCATCCTGGCCTGCATCAGGAACAGTGTGGCCAGCAGGAGCAAGGAGGTCATTCTGCCCTGTGCTCAGCGCTGCTCAGGCCACACCTTGAGTCCTGTGGCCAGTTCTGGACTCCTCGATTCAGGAAAGATGCTGAGCTGCTGGAATGTGTCCAGAGAAGGGCAACAAAGCTGGGGAGGGGTTTGGAGCACAGCCCTGTGAGGAGAGGCTGAGGGAGCTGGGGTTGCTTAGCCTGGAGAAGAGGAGGCTCAGGGGAGACCTCATTGCTCTCTCCAACTCCCTGCAGGGAGGTTGTAGCCAGGTGGGGGTTGGTCTCTTCTCCCAAGCAACCAGCCTCAAACCTCTCCAGGGGAGGTTTAGGTTGGATGTTAGGAAGAAATTCTTCATAGAGAGAGAGCTTGGCCATTGGGATGTGCTGCCCAGGGGGTGGGGGAGTCACCATCCCTGGAGGTGTTTAAGAATGGTGCCTGGAAGAGGCACTTGGTGCCGTGGTTGAGTTGATGAGATGGTGTTGGGTGATAGGTTGGACACGGTTTAGGCCCAGCCTTGGTAGAGTTGGACTCAAAGACCTTAAAGATTGTTGTCCCAACCAAAACAATTCTGTGGCTCTCCCATTCTGTGACTCTCACCCTCCTGCAAGCCTGTCAAATAACGAGCCAATAGAGAAGCAACACAAAGGAACAGAGGGATGAAAAGAGGATGCCAGGAGGGAATAATGTTCTGTGCTCGTGGAGCATGACTGTGCTGATACATCCCTGGGCTCTGGCTGGCTCAGCACAACGTGAGAGGCATCAGTGGCACAGCACAATTCCTGTTCAGTGTTCATTGCTGACAAAAGAGACCCCCTCTCCTCCCCCAGTGTGTCAAGCTGGCCTCTCCCCTGTCCCAGCACTTCCTTGTAATTAAACACCTGCATAATGAATCCAGCTCTCCAGGGAATGCTATCTGCCAGCCACCTTTCCAATTATTTAGAATTAGCTTCAAGGCTAAAGCAATCAGGTCATTCATTAATCTAATCCCCCCCACCCCTTTTGTCTTTTCAGTTCATGACTTGGAAATGTGACCACAAGATCAAAAGGCCAACAAGGAGTAAAGAGGAAATTACCCAAGACACTTAGGAAGTTGCTTGGCCCAGGATGTGGAGCACAGAGCACTGAAATCAGTAGCTGCTGATCCCCTGCACACCCTGCAGACCCTTTTCCTGTGAGCACAGACATCTCTCTTCCCAGGAGTCTTCTACCCCAAAGGGAACAGCTGGCATGGGCAAACTCTAGCCACACTCAAACTGAGCCACCTCCCACCTCTGAAGGAGAGAGGTGCTGGTAGTTAATAAACCTCAAGGATCAGCCAGTTCCAACCCCCCTGCCATGGGCAGGGACACCTCACACTGCAGCAGGCTGCTCACAGCCACATCCAGCCTGGCTGCAAACACCTCCAGGCAGGAGGCTGCCACCACCTCCCTGGGCAGCCTGTGCCAGGCTCTCACCACCCTCATGGGGAGGAACTTCTTCCTAATGTCTAATCTAAATCTCCCCTCCTGTAGCTTGGATCCATTCCCCCTCATCCTAACACTCCTCTAAAAAGTCCCTGCCCAGCTTTCTTGTCCCCTTCAGATACTGGAAGGCCACAATTAGGTCTCCTTGGAGCCTTCTCTTCTCCAGACTGAACAGCCCCAGCTCCCTCAGCCTGTCCTCACAGGAGAGGAGCTCCAGCCCTCTGCTCATCCTCGTGGCCCTTCTCTGCCATGAGGCACCCTGTGCCACTCCACCCAAGACCAGGCTTTCCATCTCCTCTGAAAGAAGTAGCACAGAATAGAACCATAGAATCATTAAGATTGGACAAGAGCTCTAAGATCAAGTTCAGCCTTCCACCCAACACCTCCATGACCACTAGACCATGCCCTGAAGTGCCACATCTACTTGACTTTTTGAACTCCTGCAGGGATGGTGCCTCCACCACCTCCCTGGGCAGCCTGGTCCAATCCTTGGCCACTCTTGCAGGAAAGAAATTCTTCAAGATATCTAAGCTAGAGAAGCTGCATACCTTGAATGCCCTGAGTCAGTTATTTCCCCCCCCCCCCCCCCCCAAGCTAAGAGGTGCTCACCCAAATGCCACAGTCAGGGGCTGGGGCATTTATTCCAGAGCTGCTCTTCCATGACAGAAAGACCCAACACATTCACACAGTGCTGGATGTTCCTGGCTATCTCAGCAGGTAGCTTCTCTCTGTACCACAGCTGAGCCATGTTATTTTCTGCTGGCACAGCCTGTGCTGCTCAGGATTCACCACCTCCCTCTGCCTGGCCACTCTGCCATCTGTCTGATGGGAGCAAGGGGAGGAAGTGTGGACAGGCAGCCAGCAGGGACCAGCCCTTGTCAACATAGCTTTGCCCATGCCTGGGCCATGCACAGATTCTGTGTACCCTGTGGGGTCTGGCTGGCCTGGGGCATCATCCTCCAAACATTTGCCTTTCCCCCTGAGCCTGCACAGAGAGACTCTGTGTCAAGGGAGGACTCCAGCTCCACGCAGAGCCGTCCTCGTTGGGATGGAGGTTATCACACCAGCCTACTGAGTGCCAGAGCTGCAAGCACCCTGCCTTGGGAACTTGCTACACGTGAGACACACAGCCAGAGGAAGCCCCTTGCAGTGTCTGTGCAGTCTTACCTTCAATCAGTCTTACCAGAGGAAATCTCCAACCTGCAAGACCTTCCTGGAGGAGTAAGCTGGCCCTGCTCAAGCTGTTGCATCCCAAGCTGGTCATCACAGCCTCTTTTTCCCAGTCTCCACCTCCCCATGGGATGTAAGCTGCAGCACAGGAGCTTCCACCTCAACACAAGGGGGAACTTCTTTACTGTAAGGGCCACAGAGCACTGGAGCAGGCTGCCCAGAGAGGTTGTGGAGTCTCCTTCTCTGCAGACTTTCAAGGCCCATCTGGATGCATTCCTGTGTGACCTGTGCTGGATTCTCTGGTCCTGCTCTGGCAGCGGGGCTGGACTCTATGATCTCTTTGGGACCCTTCCAACCCCTAACATCCTGTGAGCCTGTGATCCATCAGAGTATATTTCCCCTCTCCTTCACGTCCTTTACTGGGGTGCAAATCCAGCTCCCAACCAGCAGGCTTCCAGTGTGACTCCTGTCCTGTCCCACTGCAGTATCTGCCACGCTGACAAGTGCAGCCACGACTCTGCAGGCACTTCTGAAGTCACACTTGTCAGGAATGAAAACAAAGCACTGCCCCATGAGATGAGTTTTAGTCAGGTCCAGGCTGGAAAGCACCAAGCCAGTCTCAGGAAGGAAACAAACCAAAACACTGCTCTGGTTCAAAAGTGGATTCCCATACTGAAGCTGGGCAAGAACAGACTGAGCAATTATTTCTTTTTCTGGGGGAAGGGAAATAGTTCCTGGAAAGCAAATGAGCTTCTGCAGAGCTGAAGCTATTTCCCTGTTCCTGGAAACATATTACCTGGCTTGCCTTTCCAGCCTGGCAACAAAGAAAGCGAGTTTTCTTGAGGGGAAGTGTGAGTGTTCGAGGTAGGAAGGATGTTTTGCACTCAGAAGTCATGCCCACAGGAAATCCCTCCCTGGACATGCTGCAGTCTGACCTGGAGCTTGACCACTGTCACCTGAAACCTGAAATGTGATGGAGATGGAAACTCTCTCACAAGACAACCACCACTGCAACAGAGAAATACCAAGGTGGGGAGCACACCTCCTTGTTGAGCCATCTCCCTCTGCCCTGGAGGACGTCTGGCCCACCCTGGTGAAATGGCCCTGCTGGTGTAGGGTGATGCCAAACCTCTGTGGGTGCAAAGCGCTGAGTTAGCAGAAGAGGTTGCAAAGGTTACCTCATGGGACAGGTAAAAGGCAGCGATTCCCAGCGGCCAGAAGCAGCAGAGCATGGAGAACACAGTGAGGCCGAGGTGATCCCTCGGTGGCATCATCAGGAAGTTGTCTTCGCTTTCGGTGTCACTGGAGTAATCACTCTGGGAGAGCAAAAGAAGGGGGAAATGAAGAGGTATCAGAGTATCAGTCAGGGTTGGAAGGGACCACAAGGATCAGCTAGTTCCAACCCCCCTGCCATGGGCAGGGACACCCCACACTAGAGCAGGCTGCCCACAGCCTCATCCAGCCTGGGCTTAAACACCTCCAGGGACAGGGCCTCAACCACCTCCCTGCACAACCCATTCCAGGGCTTCACCACTCTCATGGGGAAGAACTTCCTCCTCCCCTCCAGCCTGAATCTCCCCACCTCCAGCTTCATTCCAGAGGTGCTGGTTAGTGATAGTATTTTTCCTCCTCTGCTGTGGACCAAGTTTGTGATCATCCACCTGGAGCTCTGTGTCCAGTTCTGGCCCTGTTGAACCTTCATACAAGCAGCCTCAGCCCATCGATCCAGCCTGCCCATGCCCCTCTGCTGAGCCTTCCTACCTTCAAACAGATCTAGGCAGTGATGCTTCCTAAGCAAATGAGGGCAGAAGACAGGACAGGGAGAAGCCAGTGCTTGAGATGGGATACTGGATGATGTGAACAGTCCATTTCTGAAAGGACCATACTGTGGGAGCAGGAATCCACCCAGCACAGAGCAGAGCTCTCTGTACACAAAGCTGAGCATGAGGGCCTTGCTTTGGACTGTGTTTCACACCACAGTGATGCCAAGAAGGACCACTAGATTAGAGTGCTCAGCCAACAGGGAGAGGTTGTCCTTCCCTTCTGCTCTGCCCTGGTGAGACCTCACCTGAATACTGAGTCCAGTTTTGGGCTCCCCAGTTCAAGAGGGACAGGGATCTGCTGTAGAGAGTCCAATGCAGAGCTGCCAGGATGATTGAGGGACTGGAGCACTGCCCTGTGAGCAGAGGCTGAGAGCCCTGGGGCTGCTTAGTCTGGAGAGAAGACTGAGAGGGGATTTAATAAGGGTTTATCTGAGGGCTGGGGGTCAAGAGGCAGGGGCAGGCTCTGCTCAGTTGCACCCTGGGATAGGACAAGGGGCAATGGATAGAAGCTACAGCACAGGAGGTTCCACCTCAGCATGAGGAAGAACTTCTTCACTGTGAGTGTGACAGAGCCCTGGAGCAGGCTGCCCAGAGAGGTTGTGGAGTCTCCTTCTCTGGAGCCTTTCCAGCCCCACCTGGATGTGTTCCTGTGTGCCCTGTGCTGGATTCTCTGGTCCTGCTCTGGCAGGGGGGCTGGACTCGATGATCTCTGGAGGTCCTTTCCACCTCCTAACACCCTGTGACCAGCAAGCTGAAAATAAACCTCCCCTGTCATGCACCACAGGGAAGAAGGAAGGTGAGCCACAGTGAGGGAAGGAGAGGTGCAGCACTGCAGACATGCACAGGCTGGGTCAAGCTCTGCTGCAAGCACAAGGAAGCAATCAGGGTGGGGGGGAGAAGCAGCCGGGAGTCGTGCCGCAGGACGGCCGCGCCGGCAGAAGGCAGAGAAGCCAACCTCACTTGTGAGAACCATTTAAGAAGCAATTTCATCATCACAGCCAGTAATGCCCACATGAGGGGATAATTTCTCTGATCAGAGAGCTCTTTCTCTTGGCAGGCAAGCAGAAGGAGCCCCAGCACCTGAAAGCAGAGCAAAGGAGGGGCAGAGGCGAGGGAGGCGCAGGTTTGCAGGGAGACGGCGAGGAACGCTCGGCCGCAGAGGCAATGGATTTTCTATTACACGGAGCCCTCTCTTACATGGAGCCTAGCCAGCCCTGAGAGCGGTGTGCTTTACCTCAATCAAGGCACTGGGAGTGAACAGAGGCTCTGCAGACAGCCTGCCGTGGGCTGCCTTCATGGTCCTGGAGGCTGAACTTAATAGGCACATCATAGTCCCTTCCAGGGCCAAAGCCACAGCTGCCAGCAACCTTTGATGAATATTCAGGAAACAGCCCCTGTGGTACTGCTCCTTTTTTGTGCCTCTCCCCTTCAAAGCCAGCAAATTCAGCAACACACAGGCTGCATACCAAACTGATTTCTGGTGTGGCCCTGTGGGATCTGCTTCAGATCCAGATGGTCCCTCCAGTGGTCTGTTTCTGACCAAGACCAAGGCATGATGCAACTCTGAGGTAATTTGTTGCTCTGCTTCCCTCCACAGCAATGCCTGTTTCAGTAATGCAGTTAAGCATGCTCCTCTGGCCACCACTCTGCAGCTCAACATGCTCCTCTGGCCACCACTCTGCAGCTCAACATGCTCCTCTGGCCATCACTCTGCAGCTGAACATGCTCCTCTGGCCACCACTCTGCAGCTGAACATGCTCCTCTGGCCACCACTCTGCAGCTGAACATGCTCCCCTGGCCACCACTCTGCAGCTGAACATGCTCCTCTGGCCACCACTCTGCAGCTGAACATGCTCCTCTGGCCACCACTCTGCAGCTGAACATGCTCCTCTGGCCACCACTCTGCAGCTCAACATGCTCCTCTGGCCACCACTCTGCATCTGAACATGCTCCTCTGGCCACCACTCTGCAGCTCAACATGCTCCTCTGGCCACCACTCTGCAGCTCAACATGCTCACCTGGCCACCACTCTGCAGCTCAACATGCTCACCTGGCCACCACTCTGCAGCTCAACATGCTCCTCTGGCCACCACTCTGCAGCTCAACATGCTCCTCTGGCCACCACTCTGCAGCTCAACATGCTCACCTGGCCACCACTCTGCAGCTCAACATGCTCACCTGGCCACCACTCTGCAGCTGAACATGCTCCTCTGGCCACCACTCTGCAGCTGAACATGCTCCTCTGGCCACCACTCTGCAGCTGAACATGCTCCTCTGGCCACCACTCTGCAGCTGAACATGCTCCTCTGGCCACCACTCTGCAGCTCAACATGCTCCTCTGGCCACCACTCTGCAGCTCAACATGCTCACCTGGCCACCACTCTGCAGCTCAACATGCTCCTCTGGCCACCACTCTGCAGCTCAACATGCTCCTCTGGCCACCACTCTGCAGCTCAACATGCTCCTCTGGCCACCACTCTGCAGCTCAACATGCTCACCTGGCCACCACTCTGCAGCTCAACATGCTCCTCTGGCCACCACTCTGCAGCTCAACATGCTCCTCTGGCCACCACTCTGCAGCTCAACATGCTCCTCTGGCCATCACTCTGCAGCTGAACATGCTCCTCTGGCCACCACTCTGCAGCTCAACATGCTCCTCTGGCCACCACTCTGCAGCTCAACATGCTCCCCTGGCCACCACTCTGCAGCTGAACATGCTCCTCTGGCCACCACTCTGCAGCTCAACATGCTCCTCTGGCCACCACTCTGCAGCTGAACATGCTCCTCTGGCCACCACTCTGCAGCTCAACATGCTCCTCTGGCCACCACTCTGCAGCTCAACATGCTCCTCTGGCCACCACTCTGCAGCTGAACATGCTCCTCTGGCCACCACTCTGCAGCTCAACATGCTCCTCTGGCCACCACTCTGCAGCTCAACATGCTCCTCTGGCCACCACTCTGCAGCTCAACATGCTCACCTGGCCACCACTCTGCAGCTGAACATGCTCCTCTGGCCACCACTCTGCAGCTCAACATGCTCCTCTGGCCACCACTCTGCAGCTCAACATGCTCACCTGGCCACCACTCTGCAGCTCAACATGCTCCTCTGGCCACCACTCTGCAGCTCAACATGCTCACCTGGCCACCACTCTGCAGCTCAACATGCTCCTCTGGCCACCACTCTGCAGCTGAACATGCTCCTCTGGCCACCACTCTGCAGCTCAACATGCTCCTCTGGCCACCACTCTGCAGCTCAACATGCTCCTCTGGCCACCACTCTGCAGCTGAACATGCTCCTCTGGCCACCACTCTGCAGCTGAACATGCTCCTCTGGCCACCACTCTGCAGCTGAACATGCTCCCCTGGCCACCACTCTGCAGCTGAACATGCTCCTCTGGCCACCACTCTGCAGCTGAACATGCTCCTCTGGCCACCACTCTGCAGTGAACATGCTCCTCTGGCCACCACTCTGCAGCTGAACATGCTCCTCTGGCCACCACTCTGCAGCTCAACATGCTCCTCTGGCCACCACTCTGCAGCTGAACATGCTCTCCTGGCCACCACTCTGCAGCTGAACATGCTCCTCTGGCCACCACTCTGCAGCTGAACATGCTCCTCTGGCCACCACTCTGCAGCTGAACATGCTCCTCTGGCCACCACTCTGCAGCTGAACATGCTCCCCTGGCCACCACTCTGCAGCTGAACATGCTCCTCTGGCCACCACTCTGCAGCTCAACATGCTCCTCTGGCCACCACTCTGCAGCTCAACATGCTCCTCTGGCCACCACTCTGCAGCTGAACATGCTCCTCTGGCCACCACTCTGCAGCTGAACATGCTCCCCTGGCCACCACTCTGCACCCCTCAGCTCTTCTGCAAGCAGTCAGAGTTCACCCAGAGGCAGCAGATGTCAAGGGCAGCATGCTGGGTGGATCATGTACAAGGGCTGTAGTTTATTTACTGCTCTGCCTCAACATGCTTACTTCACAGAACCACAGGATGGTAGGGGTCAGAAGGGATCTCTGAGCAGCATCTAGTCCACCCCCCCTGCCAAAGCAGGGGCACCCAGAGTACATCACACAGGAGCATGTCCAGGTGGGTTTGGAATGCCTCCAGAGATCAAGTCCAACCCCCTCTGCCAGAGCAGGACCATAGAATCCAGCACAGGTCACACAGGAACACATCCAGATGGGTCTGGAAAGTCTCCAAAGCAGGAGACTCCACAAGCTCTCTGGGCAGCCTGCTCCAGTGCTCTGTCACCCTCGAAGGGAAGAAGTTGTTCCTTATGTTTACAAGGAGCCTCCTGGGTTAGTTTGTGTTCTTTGCTCCTCATCCTGTCCCTGTGTACCACTGAGAAGAATCTGGCTCCATCCTCCTGACATTCACCCTCTAGATACTGGTCAGCATGAATGAGATGCCCCTCATTCTGCTCTTCTCCAGGCTGGACAGCTCCAGCTCTCTCAGCCTCTCCATCTCAGTCCACTTTCCTGTCCCAATGAGCCTCAACATCTGCGTGGCTCTCAGCTGGACTGTCTCCAGTAGTTTTGTGTCCTTCTTGAACTGGGCAGCCCAGAACTGGATGCAGTATTCCAGATGAGGCCTCCCCAGGGCAGGGCAGAGTGGGAGGACAACCTCCCACAACCACACTCTTCCATGCCAGAATACCATTGGCCTTCTTGCCCCTAGGGGCACATTGCTGGCTCGTGGTAAACTTCTTGTCCACCAGCATTCCCAGGTCCTTTTCACCAGAGCTGCTCTCCAGCAGGTCAGCCTCCAACCTGTACTGATCCCTGGGGTTGTTCTTATCATAGTATCATAGGATCAGTCAGGGCTGGAAGGGACCACAAGGATCAGCCAGTTCCAACCCCCCTGCCATGGGCAGGGACACCCCACACTAGAGCAGGCTGGCCAGAGCCTCATCCAGCCTGGCCTTAAACACCTCCAGGGACAGGGCCTCAACCACCTCCCTGGACAACCCATTCCAGGGCTTCACCACTCTCATGGGGAAGAACTTCCTCCTCCCCTCCAGCCTGAAATCTCCCCACCTCCAGCTTCATCCCATTCCCCCCAGTCCTATCACTCCCTGACACCCTGAGCAGTCCCTCCCCAGTCTTCCTGTAGCCCCCTGCAGATCCTGGAAGGCCACAATGAGGTCACCTGGGAGCCTTCTCTTCTCCAGACTGAACAGCCTCAACTCCTTCAGTCTGTCCTCACAGGAGAGGTGCTCCAGCCCTCTGCTCATCCTCCTGGCCCTGCTCTGGACACCTTCCAGCACCTCCAGATCCCTCTTGGAATAGGGGCTCCAGAACTGGAGGCAGTACTGCAGGTGGGGTCTCAGCAGAGCTGAGCAGAGGGGGAGAATCCCCTCCCTTGCCCTGCTGGCCACACTTCTCCTGCTGCAGCCCAGGATCTGATTGGCTTTCCGGGCTGCAAGTGCACCCTGAGAGCTCCTGGGGAGCTTCTCCTCCCCCAGCACCCCCAAGGCTCTCTCCTCAGGGCTGCTCCCCAGCCAGTCCCTGCCCAGCCTGGATTTGTGCCTGGGATTGCCTTGACCCAGCTGCAGGACCCTGCCCTTGGTCTTGTTGAAGCTGCTGAGGTTGGCTTGTGCCCACCTCTCCAGCCTGCCCAGTTCCTCAGGTGCAGGACTCTGCCTTTCCTTGGGTTTCTCCCTGCCCAGCTCTCCAGCCTGTCTCTGCCTGGCTGAATGGCAGCACAGCTTGACAGGGTGCCAGCCCCTCCTCCCTCTTTGGTATCATCAGCAAGACCCCCACAGGCTTGTCACTGAGCAGCATCTTGCTGCTGCTTGCCTAAGAGGACTCCAAAGCCTGTGGACATAGTGGATTGTGTGTGTGTGTGTGTCCTGGTGCTGCATTCTTTATCTCTTTTGGTTTGCCTGTTCCCTCCTTTCTTTTCACCAGTTGGAGCTGCTGCAGTTGCTCCCTTTCAGCTTGAGAGGAATTGAGGTGAACCATTATCTACTCAGTCTGACCTGGTCCAGCTGCTTCTGTTTCCCAGCCTCCAGCCTAAATTGCTTTGTCAGTCAAGCAGTCAGCCTTGCAAGATGGGTTCACAGAGATCTCTCCTCTCTTGGAGAGTTTTTCATATGTAACCTTGCAAGACTGAAATGTAAGCCCCTGGATGCAGCTCTCCAACCCCCTTCTTCCTCCTGTCCCTCTGGGTTTCCTTCATCTCCCTTAAGGTGTTTCCTAGGTGCCCACAGCCACAGTCTGCCTAGAGCTCATCAGTAGCTTGCATTTAACACCTTGCCACTGGAAGAGGATTACTGCAGACAGTGATAAACAGATCCATACTAGACCAGGCCAGCTGCCAGGGTCCTAAATCACACTGGGAGAGCAACAGTCACAAAGTAAATATCCCTGATCTTCAGAGAATCACTGGGGTTGGGGAAAAACCCCTTAAGATCATCATGTCCACCACTGTCTAACTCTGCCAAGCCTGGTCCTAAACCATGTCCCACAGGACTGCATCTCTGTGGCTTTTCCACACCTCCAGGGGTGGGAATTCCACCACCTCCCTGGGGAGCCTGTTCCAGCATCTGAGAACCCTTCCAGTGAAGAAGTGTCTTCTGATAGCCCACTTCAACCTCCCCTGGGGGACTTGAGGCCACTTCCTCTTGTCCTTTGGGTGAGTGGCACTCAGGTGGGAGGCACTTAGCTATCCCCTCTGCAGGAGGGCCAGCAGCCACTCCAGGGAAGGGGCTTCCAGCTGTTGAGAAGGGTAAACCTGTGGTGAATGCAGAGCACTGCACTGATGTCACTCTTCATGGCATGGCACATTGCTCTGAAGTTCCCACTCAGGGAGAGGAAGACCTCCACACTTTACAGAAATTAGAACCAGGTTTTGCACCATGAGGGTGGTGGAACACTGGAGCAGGCTGCCCAGGGAGGTGGTTGAGGCCCCATCCCTGGAGATATTCGAGGTGAGGTTCTACAGGGCAGCCTGAGCTAGTTGAGGCTGTCCCTGCTGACTGCAGGGGTGGCTTGGAGTGGATGACTTTCAGAGGTTCCTTCCAGCCCAGCCCATTCTATGATTCTATCTTCCTGCCATTCATTCAGGAGCAGGTGGTCAACAAATGGTCTCAGCATTGCTGGTTGAGAAACACTGAAGCTGAAAGAGGGGAGATTTAGGCTGGGTATTAGGAAGAAGGTCTTTCCAGTGGGGGTGGTGAGAGACTGGAATGGGTTGCCCAGGGAGGTTGTGGATGCCCCATCCCTGGAGGTGTTCAAGGCCAGGTTGAACAGGGCCTGGGGCAAGCTGCCCTAGTGGAAGGTGTCCCTGCCCATGGCACAGGGGCTGTAATTAAATGACCTTTAAGGTCTCTTCCAGCTGTTCTGTGACTCCCTGATGAGGGAGGTTAGCCCAACCACTGAGCCACTTCAGCAGGACAGGAGCAGTACACTCCTCAAGCTGGGGTGGTCCTCTTTTTGCTTGTCCTCTTTTTGCTTCAGAGCTGACAGAGCTCTCTTTGTGGTTCAGTCCTCAAAGGACTGTGCCCCATCCCCATCTTCTGCAAGTGAGAGCATGCAGCTCATCCAGAGCTCCTGCCTCTTCCAGGCTGGAGCCCAGGGACCTCACTGCATAGTGCCACTCTGCAAACTCAGGGAAGTGATAATGAGAGAGCAACTCCCTCGGGGCCTTGGCTGCTATTAACAAGATTCATAGGAGGGCACTTGGAGTCTGCTGAAGGTGACTCCCCAGCCCTGCTCCCCTCACCTAGGGGCTGGCTAATAAAGGTTAATATCACTTGGCACAGCTCAGCATCTCCAGGCTCCAGTGGCTTCTCCTTTAAGGGAGAGAAATGACTCAAAGGCAAATGAAGGGTGATCACTGTTGTTAACCGTGTGCCTGTGAAGGAATGCAGGGACATAAAGTGTGTCCTCTGGGGTCAGACCAAAGGCCCAGGGAGCCCCAGGCTCTGCCTCTGACAGCAGCAGCAGGACACCACAGAAGCCTGGGCAATTTGCAGCCCATCCCTGGTGCCCCCTCGACATGGTTGTGGAAGAGGTACTAGAAAGAAAAGCTTTGCCAATGCCTTTTGATGCCTGTTCACAGGTTCCTCACCCATGAGTATGTCCAACCCCTCTGGAGCCTGTTGAGCCATCAGCACCTCCTGTGGCAGCAGCTCGCCCAGTGTTCACTACCCCCTGTGTGAACAGCAATTTTCTGCTATCTGTGTTAAGCCAGGCTCTCACTAAGCTCCTTCAAGTGCTCCCTGCTCCTCACAGTGAAGGTTTGGTGGCTGCTGGGTCTGCCTTCATCTCATCTTTTACCTCCAGGGTCAGGTGCAGCTGGCTTGTATGCCCCCTGCCCACCTTCAGCCATGCCGCACAGCCCTCTGGAAGGGAGACCCAACCATGCTAAGCTCCTCAAGGTGGTGCCCATAAATGCTTCCTGGATGCCAGGGAAGGCTGAGAACACAGCAGCTCAGCCCTTGGCACAGAATCACAGGATGGAGGGGTTGGAAGGCACCTCTGGAGATCACCCAGTCCAACCTGCCTGCTAGAGCAGGTCCACCTAGGCCAGCTTGCACAGGAACATGTCCAGGCAGGTTGTGACAGGCTCCAGAGAAAGAAGCTCCACAACCTCTCTGGGGAGCCTCTTCCAGTGCTCTGGCACCCTCCAAGAGGCTTTTTTCTTATTTATAAGTGAAACCTTGTGGCCACTGCCCCTTGTCCAGGCAGTGGGCACCACTGAGAAGAGCCCAGAGCCATCCTCTTGACCTCTGCAGAACCATCCAAGCCTGTGCAAGCTGGGAGCACTGAGGGGAAGCATTCATCCCGTGGGACTCAGCATGCACAAGCCTCTCCAGGGCCTGCTCTTCACATTGCAGCAGAGCTGTGGCTAGGAGGTGCTTGGGAATGCTGAGGAGAGGGGGTTAGGTGGAACAGAGCAGGCCTGAGAGTCACCTTCCATCTCTACATTTTAGCTTGGAAGTGGGGAGGCTTCAGCTTGAAAGCACCAGAATTCCCTTTCTTCTCCCACTCCTCAGAACATTCTATTTATTTCCTGTTCAGAGACTGTTTCAGGCATTGCTGGGGAAAAAGAGGAAAGACAGAAAAAAGGGGGGGGGTGGGGGGGGGGGAGGAGTTGAAGAGGGAGCTCAGATGTATTCTTTTATGCCACACACACACATGAATAATTCCATTTGCTGCCATCAGGAGCTGGGGTTTCTCTAAATGAGGCATCTGTCTGGGGGCTAGGAGGCAAAGTAGCCTGAGTGCAAGGTGACAAATGATGTCTGGGGATAAAAGGTGCACTGCATTTACACAGGAGCTGCGAGGGAGAGCTGTTCCAGCTGCCGTCTCCTGAAATACTGCGCTGCTGCCACGTCTGACAAGTTGTCTATTAGTTGTGGTGTCAGGAACTCATAAGATATGTATAAGCCTTCCAGAGATGCCTGCTTAGGGAATCATCTGATTTCAGGCATGGGCATTGAAGAGAGGAGTTTAAAGCTTCTACACAGTGAGCAGCTCTCTGCTTTCATGCCTGGGAACTGCTGGAGCAAAGGAGGGCTCCCCGGGCATATGAGAGCTGCTTGCAAAATGTTTTCCCCTCCAGACAACTGTAGGCAGCCTGAAGAACATGCAGACAGGGCCTGGCTGACAGCTGGCTGAACATGAGCAGGCAGTGTGCTCAGGTGGCCAAGAAGGCCACCTGCAGCTTGGCCTGGATCAGGGTCAGCCTGGCCAGCAGGACCAGGCGAGCGACGGTGCCCTGTGCTCAGCGCTGGTGAGGCTGCACCTCGAATGCTGGGTTCAGTCTGGGGTACCTCAACACAAGGAGGACATTGAGGTGCTGGAGCAGGTGGGCTGGACTAGGTCACTTTCAGAGGTCCCTTCTGTTGTGGGTTTAAGGACCATGGAGGTTCATTGCCCTCCTCTGCCCTGGCTCCAGCACCTCCACATCTCTCCTGTATTGAGGTGCCCAAAACCGGACACAGCACTCAAGGTGTGGCCTCCCCAGAGCTGAGTACAAGAGGACAATCCCCTCCCTGCTCCTGCTGGACACAGCATTTCTGGCACAAGCCAGGATGCCATAAATACCCAGTCCTCAACCACCCTAGGCAGATGCTCTGCAGTAAGACAAGCAGGGACAGAGGGGAGGGAGAAGTGACTAACACCCCCCAGGTTGTTCTGTCTCCCGGAAGGCAGCTCACTGAGGTGCATCAGCTGGGCATCCACTCGCCATGCCTCGAAGAACAGATGATAGCCCTCAGCTTTCAACAGCAGCTCTTCTGCACAATGCTCCCCTCCACTACTCTTTGCCCAAAGGGGCTATTTTCAGAGTTTCCTCCTGCAAAAGCAGGGAAGTTGCAACAACGACAAAACCCACTCCTCTGGCAAGGACTGAGCTCTCCTCTGCCCTCACCCCATGCAGCTCCCACCCCTCCATGAGCTGTAGCCTGACAGTCAGCCTGGCAAGACACTCAGCAAAGGCGCTGTGCCTCCTCAATGGCACAATCAAACCCTTCAAGGCTCTCACAGCGGGGAGGTAAAACCTTGCACACCTCTGCTGTATCTCTCTCTCTCCCTGTTCTCCTTTTACCTTCTGCTCTGGGTCCTGGTGCTAATCCTTTCCAGCCCATTTTGGGTCTATTAGCAATGTCAAGAAAAGCCTTTGCTTCTTGCACAGTGGCTGGAGGAAGAATCACAGAATCAATGCTAGGGGTTGGAAGGGACCTCAAAAGACCATCAAGTCCACCCCCCTGCCCAGCTAGAGCAGGGTCACCTAGAGCAGATCACAGAGGAATGCATCCAGGGGAGACAAAAAGCTTTCTGGTGGGCCAGGGGCACGCTGTGTGATTGAGGGGCTCTTTATCTCGTTTGGACAGGTGGACAAATTTTTCAGTGGTCACCAATCTGGCATGGTTCATCCCCCTGCTCAGAGACCTTCCCTCCACTGCAGTCTCAACACATGAAGCTATGACTCTACGGAGCCTCAGGGCCAGCCAAGCCCAGGGGCCCCTCATGCATCTGGCCACACTGCTGCAGCATCCCTGGGATCCCTTCCAGCCTGGCATTCTGTGATCCTGTGCCACTGCAAAGGCACTTTGAAAAGCCCACCAAGGAAAGGGAAAAAGCTTTTGCTGTAAAACACTCTTCCCTTGGCCTCCTTATTTCCCTGACCCTTAGTCACCTATTTTGCTTGTTCTCCTTATTTCCCTGACCTTTGTCACCTATTTTCCTTGTCCTCCTCATTTCCTGGACCTTTTCTCACCTGCTTTCCCTGTCCTCCTTATTTTCTTGACCTTTTGTCACCTGCTTTCCTTGTCCTCCTTGCTTTCCTGACCTTCTCTCACCTATTTTCCTTGTCCTCCTGATTTCCTGACCTTTTCTCACCTATTTTCCCTGTCCTCCTTATTTCCCTGACCCTTAGTCACCTATTTTCCTTGTCCTCCTTATTTCCTGGACCTTTTGTCACCTGCTTTCCTTGTCCTCCTTATTTCCCTGACCTTCTCTCACCTATTTTCCTTGTCTCCTTATTTTCCCTGTGACCCTCCTTCCACTTATTTTCCTTGTCCTCCTTATTTCCCTGACCCTTGTCACCTATTTTCCTTGTCCTTCCTTATTTCCCTGACCCTTTGTCACCTATTTTCCTTGTCCTCCTTATTTCCCTGACCCTTAGTCACCTATTTTCCTTGTCTTCCTTATTTCCTGGACCTTTTGTCACCTGCTTTCCTTGTCCTCCTTATTTCCCTGACCTTCTCTCACCTCTTTTCCTTGTCCTCCTTATTTCCCTGACCCTTTGTCACCTCTTTTCATTGTCCTCCTTATTTCCCTGACCTTTTCTCACCTCTTTTCCTTGTCCTCCTTATTTCCCTGACCTTTTCTCACCTCTTTTCCTTGTCCTCCTTACTTCCCTGACCCTTCTTCCACCTCTTTTCTTTGTCCTCCTTATTTCCCTGACCTATTTTAGTTTTTTTAGCCTGTCCTCCCACAGTTGGCTACAGAAAGCCTTGCTGGATTTGGATTGACAAGAAGAAGATATTCTCTTCTTATCACTGGGGCTGTTTTTTTGTCCCTGCCTCAGTGTCAGGCCAGATGTGTCAATAACACCATTAAACAATTGCAATCTCTGCTGCATCACTACTGCATGAGAAGAAACTAGGGCAAAAGAGCCAGCAGCTGGGGATTTTGTCTTGATTAAGCAAAGGAACCTTCTCACAGCCAATTTGGAAGTGCAGTAGCAGGGTGTGAGTTGAACTGAGAGCCTCACATGCCTTAGACAGAGAGGAACTTCTGGTTTCCCTCTGGCACCACTGAGTGCCACATGACTGGCACGGGCTGGGGAAAAGACCTCTTTCTTCCTACCTTATCAATCCAGAGAGAAAAAGGAATAAAAGAGAAGCCAAGACTCTTGTTGGGTCACCCCTGTGGTGATCACTGAGACACTGGGAATTAAAAGAGGTGAAAACAGAGGGTTTAGGACTGGAGAAACCCCTGCAGCAGAGAACCGTGAGCAAGTAGTCCTAGAATGGTTTGGGTTGGAAGGGACCTTAAAGACCATCTAGTTCCAATCCACCTGCCATGGGCAGGGACACCTTCCACTGGATCAGGCTGCTCAAGGCCTTGTCCAGCCTGGCCTTGAACACCTCCAGGAGGGGAGCATCCACAACCTCCCTGGGCAGCCTGTTCCAGTGTCTCACCACCCTCACTGCAAAGAATTTCTTCCTCATCTCCAGTCTGAACCTCCCCTCCCCAGCTCAAAGCCACTGGCCCTCATCCTATCACTGCAAGCCCTTGTCAAAAGTCTCTGGATCTCAGCTTGGGGCTGTAGCTATGGCTTTGCTCTAGACAGTCCAATAGCCTTTGCTAGGTTAGGGGTTTTGTGAGCAGTGCTGGAGGAAGCCTTGGGCTCAGCAGCATGCTGCACGCCCTCCATTTGCACAGCCCCTGGCAGACACAAATCTCTGCTGCTCCCAGGCAGCTGGTTTCAGCCAACACCAAAATGACTTTTTAAGGGGGGAGGGAGGGGGGGGGGGGGGAATTAATCTTTTAAGAAAGAATTAAATTGATTTCCACAGTCTGCCCCACGTGGAGAACAAAATGTATCTCACTTTTACTGTGAGCAATCAATGAAGCACGGGAACCTGAAAGAAAACATTGCAATTGGCACTTAATGAGGTGTTTCACTCCATCAGAAAAGAGCCTTTTATTTCAGAGACACAGGGCTCATTGCAGCCTGAAACCCCCCAGACTTCTGACTTGGTGCTCATTCAGAGGGAGGAACGTTCCATCTTTGAACTAGCATGCAAAACAATCTGGTTCCAGCCCCCCTGCCGTGGGCAGGGACACCTCACACCAGACCAGGGTGCTCAAGGCCCTGTCCAGCCTGGCCTTGAGCACCTTCAGGGAGGAGACATCTCTTGGGCTTTATGCCCAGCTCAAAGCAGGAGGAAGTAAGAGATGCTGTTGGCTGGCAGAGTAAGACAAGATCCATGTACCTGGACAAGTGTCCTTGGCCCTGGCCCTGGCCTTACTTGATATTTAAGCACAGGTTGTGACCAGCCCAGTCAGGGTTGGAAGGGGTCATCCTGTTCCAGCCCCCCTGCCATGGGCAGGGACACCTCACACTGCAGCAGGTTGCTCACAGCCACATCCAGCCTGGCTGCAACACCTCCAGGGATGAGGCTGCCACCACCTCCTGGGCAGCCTGTGCCAGGCTCTCACCACCCTCCTGGGGAAGAACTTCTCCTCACATCCAATCTGAGTCTACCCACTCTAGTTTTGTTCCATTCCCCCCAGTCCTATCACTCCTGACAGCCTCAGAAGTCCCTCCCCAGCTTTCTTGGAGCCCCCTTATTGTGGAAGGCCACAATGAGGTCTCCTTGGAGCCTTCTCTTCTCCAGACTGAACAGCCCCAACTCTCTGCTAGGGCTAGTGGGAATTTTGCCATTAGTATGCACAGAACTGAGACTCTCCCAACAAATAAAGAGCACTCACTCACTGTCCTGGCCAGAGGAGAGGAGGATACAGCTGATCCCCTACAGGCCAGCTCTCAGAGGTCGTTCCCTTAACCCCAAACCTGCCCTCCTTCCCCCAACTTCCCAGTGTATCTCAGAAGAATCACAGAATATCCAGATTGGAAAAGCCCTTCAAGATCATCGAGTCCAGCCTCTCACCCAACACCACCTCATCAACTCAACCATGGCACCAACTGCCTCAGCCAGGCTCTTCCTAAACTTAAGGACAGTGCCTCCACCACCTCCCTGGGGCAGCACATTCCAATGGCCAAGCTCTCTTTCTATGAAGAACTTCTTCCTAACATCCAGCCTGAACCTCCCTGGCTCAGCTGAGACTGTGTCCTCTTGTGCTGGGTGCCTGGGAGAAGAGACCAATCCCCTCCTGGCTGCAACCTCCCTTCAGGGAGTTGTAGAGAGCAATGAGGTCTCCCCTGAGCCTCCTCTGCAGCCTCTTCTGCAGGCTAAGCAACCCCAGCTCCCTCAGCCTCTCCTCACAGGGCTGTGCTGCAGACCCCTCCCCAGCTCTGTTGCCCTCCTCTGGACACCTTCCAGCAGCTCAGCATCTTTCTCGAATCGAGGAGCCCAGAACTGGCCACAGGACCCCGAAGTGGCATCTAACCTCCAGCTCCTGGAAGTCCTCCTCTTCCTCCACGTCGTAGGAGAGGGTGTGAATCTTGATGTCGTCTGCTGCGAGGTCGATGAACTTGCTGTCCGGGTAGTCCAGGCTGTCCCGGCGGGGGGGGAGCGCTGCTCGATGAAGGTGGTTTCGCAGCACTCGGGGCCCAGCCCCTCGCCCCACGAGCGCAGCACGTTCTCCGAGTAGAGGATGATGTTGGGCCGGTAGTGAGACTCCACTGTCTGCTGCAGCATGTTGGGGTCCAGGAGCTGCTGCACAGGGTCACTCCTGCTCTTCTCCAGGCAGCTGGGGGAGGAAAGGCTTCCTGCTCTGTGGCTCTGGTACTGAGGGGTGGGGTAGACAGAGACCAGACCGTCCCGGCTCTCCGCCACCAAGTTCCTCGTGTTAATCAACCCATTCCTTTTCCCAGCTTCAGCAATCTTACTGTGCATTAGCACACTGCTCTGCTCAACCAAGCCATCCATGCTGGGAGGTCTCTGAGGCAGTGGGGACCCAGTGGTCTCTGTTTTCTGTTGTACCTTACAGGCAGGTCACGCTGGGGCAGTGGCTCCCATTTTCCTGCTGAAGGAAGGAAAGAGAGATCAAGGTGAGGACAAAGGCAAATGCATGAGAGCTTAAGGCACCCAAATCAGCTTGACTCAGGTATTAGCTCATGAGGAAATACAGGCCCACATATAAGCACACCCTGCCTCACCTCTCCTGCCTGGAGAGGCAAAACACCACTGCCCTGTGGTGGTGAAGACGAGTGGATGACAATGCAGGGTGACAGAGGACTTCCTGAGGTGTCTTGGTAATGGTGAGCCCCAGCAGAGAAGGGTTATGAGGCTTCCTCTATCCTCCCCCAAGACCACCACTGTTCCTGTGTGGTGTATTCTAGGTGTCCTGCTCTAGCAGGGGGGTTGGATTGGGTGCCCTTCAGAGGTCCCCTCCAGCGCCTACCCTTCGGTGACTCTGGGGACAATGTCCCTGTCCTCTGGACACTCTGATAAGAGAGGGGGGGGAAGGAGGGAAAGAAACAAAGACAACAGAATTGTCATCAATTCTGCTATGCAAAAAGGCAGGCAGCTGGTGTGCCCAGCAGCCATCCTGCCCCCTTGGCATCTGCTTTACCACCCTTAGAGAGCCAGGTGAAGGAGAGGAGAGGCGTGCTCCAAAGGGACCAAAAAGTGACCATCTGAAGGCCAGACCAAACCTGTCCCAGTGTGTCTGGTGGGGGAGAGAACAAGAAGGACACAGCCAAGCAACCCACACATGTGGATCAGCTTTGCTTGATGCCTTGTTTCTGGTTCTCTTTTCTGCCAGAGATCACAGAACCAGAGAACTCAGCAGGTTGGAAGGGACCTGCAGAGGTCATCTTGTCCAACCCCCAGGAAGTAAGCAGAGACATCTTTAGCCCCTCTACCAGAGCACTGCCTGGCAAAAGCCTAACTCCTCTAAATACAGCCAGGCAACAAACACCTGCAGTCTCCCTCGAAGGCTTGCAAGAGGCATTTAAGCCATTGCTGAGAGCTGGTCGTCTTCTCACACTAGAAATGGAAACAGAAAGTTGTTCAACAGAGGGAGGAAGCTTCACTGTGGCAATGTTTGTGTTCACAGCATTAGGTTTAGCACACAGAAAGTATCTTCTGCTGTGTTGCCAAAACAGCTCAGTGCCTGTGCTTTGTGAACTGACAGGGAAGGTGCAGGAGTGAAAGGACACCACAGTGGCATCCTGTGGAGCCCAGGGGATTGGTCCTGTGGAAGAGTGAACCAGCAGTGTGCCCAGGTGGCCAAGCAGCTCACAGGAACACAGCAGGTTAGGGGCTGGAAGGGACCTCTTAGAGATCATCAAGTCCAGCCCCCCTGCCAGAGCAAGACCAGGGGATCTGCTGCAGGTCACACAGGAACACATCCAGGTGGGGCTGGAAAGTCTCCAGAGAAGGAGACTCCACAACCTCTCTGGGCAGCCTGCTCCAGTGCTCTGGGACACTCACAGTGAAGAAGTTCCTCCTCATGCTGAGGTGGAACCTCCGGGCTGTAGTTTATACCCATTGCCCCTTGTCCTGTCCCAGGGAGCAACTGAGCAGAGCCTGTCCCTCCTCCTGACCCCCAGCCCTCAGATACCTAATGCCTCCAGTTCTGGAGCCCCTATTCCAAGAGGGATCTGGACATGCTAGAAGGTGTCCAGAGAAGGGCCAGGAGGATGAGCGAGGGCTGGAGCACCTCTCCTGTGAGGGACAGACTGAGGGAGTTGGGGCTCTTCAGTCGGAGAAGAGAAGGCTCTGAGGGTGACCTCATTGTGGATCTGCAGGGGCTCCA
>CM037642.1:16176609-16211689 GCA_015227895.2 Colaptes auratus
TTTTCACAGATCTTGAACAGAAAGTTAGTAAATGCAACTGAGTCACTGTTGGGTGCAAAAAGGGGAATAAAGGTAATTCTGAACAATCCACTGGAGAGATAAAGGACTGAAGCTAGTCCTACCAAACCAGTCTCTCTTTCTCCTGCTTCTTCACTCTGGGAGAGATATAACTTGCTTCTGCTTGACCTTGGTTGCATTGTTTTGGCTAAGTCAACATCCCTCTGCTCCTTCCTCTTCTCTCTTTGTGCAGGGGGTAAGGAAGAGGCAGGGAGGGAGAAGCTTGTGGCTTCCCTGCTCTTTGGCAGGGGGTTCTTGTGCTGTTTATCAGTTGTGAATACTGTGGTTTGTACATGTTCCTTGCACTCCATTTGGACAGCAGTTCTGCTTGTAAACACAGCTTCCACTTGCTTCCAACTGAGCTGCTCTGGCAAAGTTAATGCTGGGGGTGAAATTTCAACCCAGCCCATCAGGTTACTGCCTTGACCCACTAGATAGGGGAGCTTTCAGCATGGGTAATCCCCCAGGTAAGCTGTGAGGCACAGCTGGCCTGGATGCCTGCATGTCAAACCATGCCTGCTGCTGATGGTACACACCAGCTTCCAGTGGCTGCTGCACAGCACATGTGTGCAGTCACCTCCTTCTATGTGCAGGCAGGAGGGGCATGCACACAGAGAAGCTAAGCCTCTCACTGTGATTAACAGAAGTCACGAGGGAAAATTAGACTCAGGTCAGGTCAAGGCAGGCCTGTTGGTGCTCTCTCACTTCAAAAGCTGGGGTATCCCTGGAAGACCATTGCCCCTGTTCTCTGTGCTTCCCAAGCTATGACCATAGCATCACAGAACCAAGCAGGTTGGAAAAGACCTCAGAGATCATGAAGCCAAACCCATTACCTAACACCTCATGACAACTAAGCCAGGGCTTGAAGTGCCACGTCCAATCCTATTCTGAACACCTCACCAGACATTAATAGCAATCTGCCTCTTGGAAGGCCTCCCAGGAAGCTTGTGTCAAGTCAAGCAAGCTTACAACACCACAGGATAAAAGGGTGGGATGAAGACTCCAGACACTGAGCTGGAGAGCTGCAGGCTTGGCAGTTTCCTCCACATATCCACTGAGAGGACTGAGCCCCTCCAGCGCTCCAGCCCCAGAGCAGCACTTCCAAAGCAGGTCGGAAAGCCCTGCCCCTCTGGCATCATCACCTGGGAAGACAAGTTCTGCAAGGGCAGCACCTTCCATTCCAAGCATGAAGCCTCTGATCCCGACTGGGGCAGGCAGGTGACAGTGCTCATACCTCTTAGCAGGTCAGCCGGAGGGAAGAGGCTGGAAACCCAGGGGCCACTACGGAGGAGCTTACCTTGGCCAGCTGGGGGGAGTCAGGGAAAGCACAGTCCTGCAGATCAGCTGCTGGCTTTTCACAGGTTGTCCTGGCAATCTCGACTTCCATGATGTACTTGATTCCAGCCACAATCTGCAGCAAGACAGGGAGGCAGAAGCAGCTTTATTTGCAGCATGCAGAGAAGGGCCCTCTGGTAAGAAAAGCCCAGCGCAGGGGCAGGCAGCTGTCTGGTGACACGATGAAAACCAGACCCCAGCAGGAGAGGGGAGTCTGTGAGGCAGCTGCTACAGAAGAAGGGACCTGGCAGCCTTGCAAAACCAGGAAACAAGATCCAAGTAAACAAGTCTCGGAGAGCAGCTTCCTCAGCCAGCAGAGAGCTCTGTCAAGGCGGCAGCAGCAGCATGAGGAAACTCCCCCAGCCTCCTCAGGATCACACGAGGACGCTTTGATTACAGAATCACAGAACATTAGGGGTTGGCAGGGACCTCGAAAGATCACCCAGTCCAACCCCCCTGCCAGAGCAGGGTCACCTAGAGCAGGACACAGGAGCACACCCAGGCGGGTTTTGAACGCCTCCAGAGAAGGACGTTAACAACACCTAGGAGATTAACAAAACCCAGGAGACAGCACAAAAGGCTTTCTTCGCTCTGGGGAGGAGGGGGAATGGAACAGCTTGGCCAACCCCCTCGAGCTTGAGGCCTGCTCTTTCTCCAAGGAAAGCCACAGGCCTCATCTCCAGCTGCTCCCCGGAAGGCGCCGGGCTCGACCCAACGCCCCCCGGGCCGCAGGCAGCCGCCACCATTCCAAGCTGGCCAGGGAAACCCACCTGCTTCTTGGCGCTGATGATCCGCACCACCCTGCTGGAGTACATGTCGTTGCTGGCCTTGTTGTACTCCTCCATGGCGAAGCGCAGGGCCTGCTGCATGCTCGCATCGTTGCGCTGTCGCTGATGGTGATCGGGGCCCCTACCAGGGGCTGGGGGTACCTGTCGCCCTGCGCGGTGGCAGCGCACACCAAGGCCGCAGCCAGCAGCACCAGAGAAGCCCCAGCCGCTGCCATGGCGCAGTTTGGGAGCACCGCTGCCCGACCACGACGCTTTAAGCCTCCAGGAGCGGGGAGGGGCGGGCCGGGCGGCGGGTGCCCAAAGGCACCGCCCCGGACCGCCCCCGGACCGCCCCCGGCCTCGCGCACGGAGCCGGCGCGGAGCCTGCCGCGGCGGCAGCGCTGCGGAGCGTCCCTTGCGGGCCCGGGAAGAGGCTGCTGCAGGGACCACGGGATGCGAGGAGTGGGCGATGATCCTGAAGGTCTCTTCCAGCCTGGTCTATTCTATTCTATTCTATTCTATCTATTCTATTCTATTCTATTCTATTTCTATTCTATTCTATTCTATTCTATTCTATTCTATCTATCCTATCCTATCCCCATCCCTATCCTATCCCTCCCTATCCTATCCTAAGATCATCAAGTTCACTGGAGAGCTCCTAGAGCAGAAGAACCAGAAAATGAATGTCAGGACTTCCATCATCTTCTGATGGACCAACGTTGTGGTCAGATCATTGATATTTCCAACACTCTGGAGGTTTGGGAAGGTTTTTTTGCAGTGGAGAGAAACTGTACAGGTGGCCTTAGCAGCAGGGGTGGGATTGTGAGCGCTAGGCAAGCAGATCACAGGCTCACAGGTTGTTAGGGGTTGGACGGGACCTCTGGAGATCATCAAGTACAGCCCCCCCTGCTAGAGCAGGACCAGAGAATCCAGCACAGGTCCACATAGGGCTGGAAAGTCTCCAGGGAAGGAGACTCCACAACCTCTCTGGGCAGCCTGCTCCAGTGCTCTGTGAGCCTCACAGTGAAGAAGTTTCTCCTCATGCTGAGGTGGAACCTCCTGTGCTGTAGTTTCCATCCATTGCCCCTTGTCCTACCCCAAGGTGCCACTGAGCAGAGCCTGTCCCCTCCCTCCTGACCCCCAGCCCTCAGATATTGATAGACATTGATTAAATCCCCTCTCAGTCTTCTCCTCTCCAGACTAAGCAGCCCCAGGGCTCTCAGCCTCTGCTCACAGGGCAGCGCTCCAGTCCCTCAATCATCCTGGCAGCTCTCCATTGGACTCTCTCCAGCAGATCCTGTCCCTCTTGAACTGGGGAGCCCAAAACTGGATGCAGTATTCCAGGCGTGGCCTCACCAGGGCAGAGCAGAGGGGGAAGAGAACCTTCCTCGATCTGCTGGACACACTCCTCTTAATGCACCCCAGGATCCCATTGGCCTTCTTGGCTCCCAGGGCACACTGCTGTCCTGGACTCCCAGGTCCTTCTCCACAGGGCTGCTCTCCAACAGATCACTGGTGCAGTTTATTATGGAATGGAAGGTGCCAGGCTTTGGGCCTCAGAGCAACCTGTGCACTGGAGGAGGCTGAGAGGGGATCTGATCAAAATGCCCTCGAGAGAGACCTGGACAGGATGGAGAGGTGGGCTGAGGGGAATCTCATGAGGTTCAATGTGGCAAAGTGCACCTGGACATCTTCCTGTGTGATCTACTTACTCTAGGTGATCCTGCTCTAGCAGGGGGCTTGGCCCAGATGACCCTCAGAGGCCCCTACCTTTGTGTCATTCCGTTAGAGCATTCAGGGTGCCCTGGAACAGGCGAGGTGCCTGAGCAGAAGCTGCCCTCCAAAGTCCCTCCTGGTGCTCTCCCTTTTCTCTTCAGAAAGGTCAGGCTGGGAGGAGGAGGAAAGGTGTTCAAGTACCCCCTGAAATGTCTCTGCACTGAGGAAAGGCCTGTGTCCTAGAGCTGTCTCGCTTGTGGGAGTACACCTGTGTGCCCTGCTCCTCGGGGGGGACAGGGGCAGGTGAGAAGATGGCACTGGCACCGTGCTGCCCATGGCCCTCCTCGGTGCTGTGGGTAGCGGGAGGATGTTTTCCTCCACGGGTCCGGGAACTGGGAGACTTTTTCCAGGGTCTGCCTCCTCATGGCTTATTCTAGCACTTACTTCCCTCGACTGTGGAGGGAAAACAGAAACCACAGAACATTTTAAGCTCCAAATGTGGCTCTTAGCACAAAACACCATGTGTCATCTTGTCTCCACAGCATCGCTGCTACCTCATCTACACTAATTGCTCTGCTGAAGGTCAGAGAAGCATCTGGGGCTGGGGTGGCTTCCCAGACAGATCACCTACCCTGCAGTCTCTTCCTGTAACCACAAGTCTATCTCCCCCATTCCTTTGGGAATGCTAAGTTTGGAAAAGCAGGACCTGATGTAGCATGAGGGAGCTACCTCCAGTAAGATTTAAGGCCTCATGGAGCTGTCAGGCTAGGAGAGGGAGATGTTTTGCACTGAGCTATCCCCAGCACACCTTACAATGAAAAGGAACAAGTGTGTGCACTGGCTGGAAAGGCTGCCTGAGTGCCAGCAAGATCCAGAATAGAAGCACAGAACTATTAGGGTTGGAGGAGACCTCAAGGATCATCCAGCTTCAACCCCCTGCCATGGGCAGGGACACCTCACACTGCAGCAGGTTGCTCACAGCCACATCCAGCCTGGCTGCAAACACCTCCAGGGATGAGGCTTCCACCACCTCCCTGGGCAGCCTGTGCCAGGCTCTCAGCACCCTCATGGGGAAGAACTTCTTCCTGACATCCAGTCTGAATCTACCCACTTCTAGTTTTGTTCCATTCAGAATAGAATGGAATGGAATGGAATGGAATGGAATGGAATGGAATAGAATAGAATAGAATAGAATAGAATAGAATAGAATAGAATAGAATAGAATAGAAATAGGAATAATAATAGGAACAGGAATAGGAATAGGAATAGGAATAGCAATTTGAATAGGAATAGGAATAAGAATAGGAATAGGAATAGACTTAACCAGGTTGGAAAAGACCTTCAGGATCATCAAGTCCAACCCATCACCCAGCACCACCTAATCAACTCAACCATGGCACCAAGTGCCTCATCCAGACTTCTCTAAAACCCCTGCAGTGATGGTGACTCCACCACCTCCCTGGGCAGCACAACTCTCTCTTCCTGTGAGGAAGACAGGGACCATCTTGCCCCTGAAGTGGGGACATCCTGGGCACACATGTGGAAAGGTTTTGGCCTGGAGTGTTATGAAGCTAAGCTTCTCTTCCTGGGAGAAGTGCCCTATGTGCTGGCTCCTCACAGGTGGGCAAGGACCTCTGCAGAGTTTCAACCAAAAGCCTCCTCCTTGGCAAAACCACTGCCTACAGCTTTCCCAAGCTGCAGCTGAGGCAAGGGAACATTTTCCCACGCTTAATTCCTTCCTGCATGCTGCAAACAGCCTTGCCAGAAGCGCTCTCTGCCCTCCTGCTCACACTTTGGCTGCTTTTGAACCTAGGAGTAAAGTTGACACTCGTTTGAGAGAGGGAGAGGGAGGTCTCAAAGGCTGCAGCTTGCTGGCCTCAAGGACTGCACGGCAGGGGAGAACCATCCCCGAAATGGCCTGCAATTGTGTCAGGGTTAGGCTGGATATTAGGAAAACTTTCTTAGCTGCAAGGGTGGTCAGGGATCGGAACAGGCTGCCCAGGGAGGTGGGGGAGTCACCTTCCCTGGAGGTGTTCAAGAAACATGTGCCATGGCACTCTGGGAGGTGGTTTCATGGCCATGGTGGTGTGGGGTTGGCTGTTGGACTCGATGATCTCAGAGGTCTTGTCCAACTAAAACACTTCAATGCTTCTGTGATTGATCCCACTGCCAGCAGCAGCAGCAGTGCCCCATCTGTCACACACTGCCTCCCCCTCCCACCCCCCAAAGGGGAAGTGCACTGGGCACTTGGGCATTCTGTCACTGTGATCTTTAAGATCACTTATGATCCCCTGCTCTGGCAGGGGGCTTGGACTGGATGATCTTTTGAGGTCCCTTCCAGCCCTCAGCATTCTGTGATTCTGTGGAAGGGTGGAGGGCTGACTTGGTTCCCCCTTGTCCTCCCACCACACTAACACGAGGGGATGGAAAGGAGACCTTCCACAGCAGGATTGCTTTCACAGCCTGAAAGCCTCTTGAGCAAGACAGTCAGCAGCTGATGAGATGAGGCTGTGATTCTGTAACAAAGGCAAAGCCCTTTCACTGCTGGTGAAGAGTGCCCTCTGCTTATGGAAACGACCCCCTCCCAGACCAGCTCACCTTCAGCAGTGGTGGGGGGCTTCCCTCCAGGCTCGTGGCCACCTCTGTCCCCTCCCTGTCCTGGCATGCACAGGCATTTCTTGTTCAGGGGCAGACTGGGGGCAGTGCCATGATTTGCCCACACAAGTGAAATCACAGAATGCCAGGCTGGAAAGGACCCCAGGGATCACCTGCTCCAACCTTGCCAGGTGGTAGTGTAGTTGAAAGGAGCTGGCCCAGCACCCTGGCAAGCTGAGTCTTAAAGCAGTCCAGTGTAGGGAAGCCACTGCTTCCCCTGGGAGATGATTCCAATGCCTAACTCTTATGGTGGTGAAACATTTTCTCCTGGAGTCCAATCAGAATCTCCCCAGCAGTAACTTGCACCCAGTGCCTCTTGTCTTTTCCATGGGACTCCTTAGAAGGGAGTCTCCATCCTCCTGGCAGCCACCCTTTAGGTACTGGAAGATGGTAATAAGGTCTCCCCTAAGCCTTCTCTCTCAAGGCTGGACAAACCCAGTTCTCACAGCCTTTCCTCACATGGCAGGGCTTCCAGTCCTCTGATCATTCTCATGGCCCTTCCCTGGACACTTTCCAGCCTGTCCACAGCTCTTTTTTTGTGCAGCAGGGACCAACTCAGGGCCCTGCCTTTGTTCTCCTCTTTAACAAGGGGGGTGCCTGGAATCTAGGCAGCCAATGTGAAGGTCCCCAGGGAAGCAGGGCCAGGGCATGGCATGTACACACACCTTCACATGCTGGCAAACCCTCACCACAAGCAGCCAGGGTGGCTTCTCTGGACAGGCAGTCTTCAGCTGGCAAACACTATGTGCCAGGACTGCCTTCAAAAGCACAAAGAGCTGCACTGAGTGTATTTCAATCCTGGCAGTACAAGCAGGCTAGTGAAAACCCTTCCTCCAGCCCCTCTAAGGCACAACCATCTTTTCTTTGCTCTTCACAGTAGCCTGGGAGGAGCTAATGACAGTCTGAGTTTAAAGCAGCTTAGCACATAGTGCTGAGGGTACCCCTCGGGCACCTCAGTGGGAACAGAGCTTGTAGGAAACACAGGCCCTCGAGTGTGGGTATTGAGCTCTTGAAAGCACAGCCCTGGGCTGCCTGGGAAAAGCAAATAACAGAAAAAGCAAATGCCAGTAGCACTCAGCCCTGTCCAGCCACTGGCAGTCACAACCCTCAGGACAAGGATATGGAGGTGCTGGAGCAGGTCCAGAGAAGGGCAACAAAGCTGGTGAAAGGTCTGGAGGACAGGGCTGGTGAGCAGCAGCTGAGGGAACTGGGGGGGTTCAGTCTGGAGAGGAGGAGGCTGAGGAGGGACCTCATTGCTCTCTACATCTCCTGAAAGGAGGTTGGAGGGAGGTGGGGGTTGGTCCCTTCTCCAAAGCATCAGCTGACAGAAGGAGAGGAAATGGCCTGGAATTGTGCCAGGGGAGGTTTAGGCTGGATATGAAGAAAAATGTCTTTGCTGCAAGAGTGGTCAGGCACTGGCACAGGCTGCCCAGGTGGAGTCACCATCCCTGGAGGTGTTCAGGAAATGCCTGATCACGGCACTTCAGGACATGGTTTAATGGCCATGGTGGTGTGAGCTTGACAGCTGGACTTGATGATCTCAGAGGTCTTGTCCAAGCAAGACAATTCTATGATTCAAGGGCCATCTAAACCCTCAAGTCTTTAGCTGGCTGCAGTGAGCCCCTCCACTGTGCTCCCAGCAGAGCCAAGCCAGTGGCAGGCAGCTGTCAGCCTGCTCTGGGCTGCACAGCATGGGGCAGGCAGCCCCAGCGGCCCAGCGAGGCCTGGGGAGGGCACTGGGGAGGAGACAACTCTTGTGCTGTCAGGGAACTGCACTGCTCTCTTGCTGGAAGGCAAACCAGTGGTGCACAGCCTGGATGCAGTCACAGGCCCCATCTGTGCACAACCCCTGTGCTAGGTTTTGAAGGGGTTGCAGTTCTCCTTTGCTCAGCCTTTCAGAGTAGCAAATTCCATCTGGTTCCAGCTCTTTTTGGGGGGGGTATGAGCAAGCAAAACTCTAGCCTGTGACACAACTGAGTGCCCAGGACAGCCTGTTCTCAAGGGGCTGAACCTGCCAGCATGACTCCTGGCTGCTTCTCATTAGACAGGACTTAAGCTCATTTCTACAATGTGCTCACTGGATTGGAAGCACTGGGAAGGGGCAGGGGCATTTACTGTGGTTAACAACTGGGAGAGAGAAATCCTTGAGGAAGTCAGGGCAGCTTGCAACCAAATCCAAGCAGCCACCCAGTCCCAGACAAACTGGGACACGTGGCAGCTGGGATCTTCCACTCAGGAGGGAAAGGAAATTGTGACCTGCACTTGGGTCTCAACAACCCCATGAACACATGTTCAGGTGGAAGTCAAAAAGTACCCCCAGACCCTTTTCTGCCATGCAAAATTGGTTGACAGTAGGCTGAACATGAGCCAGCAGTGTGCTCAGGTGGCCAAGAAGACCACCAACATCCTGGCCTGGATCAGGAATAGTGTGGCCAGCAGGAGCAGGGAAGCCATTGTGCCCCTGTACTCAGCACTGGTTAGGCCACACCTTGAGTCCTGTGTCCAGTTCTGGGCCCCTCAGGTTAGGAAAGATGCTGAGATGCTGGAAGGTGTCCAGAGAAGGGCAACAAAGCTGGGGAGGGGTTTGGAGCACAGCCCTGTGAGGAGAGGCTGAGGGAGCTGGGGCTGCTTAGCCTGGAGAAGAGAAGGCTCAGGGGAGACCTTCTTGCTCTCTACAACTAACTGAAAGGTGGTTGTAGCCAGGTGGGGGTTGGTCTCTTCTCTCTAGCAACCAGCACCAGAACAAGGGGACAGAGTCTCAAGCTATGCCAGGGAAGTTTAGGCTGGAGGTGAGGAATAAATCCTTCCCAGAAAGAGAGCTTGGCCATTGGGATGTGCTGCCCAGGAAGGTGGTGGAGTCACCATCACTGGAGGTGTTTAAGAAGAAAGTGGATGAGGCACTTGGTGCCATGGTTGAGTTGATCAGATGGTGCTGGGTGAGAGGTTGGACTTGATGATCTCTGAGGTCTTTTCCAGCCTGCTTAATTCTGTATTCTGTAAGTCAGCTATGGGCAGCTGTGTCTCAGCTGGACTGAAAGATACAATCCCCAGATTAATTGCAGGGAAGGGTTTGTAGCAGCAGCAAGCTGATGAAGGCAGAGACAGTAGGAGGTGGCAGGTGAAGGTATGCTGGTGCACATCAACAGGTATGCTGCCATGACCCACCTGCCCAGGTCTGCTTTCCTGTTCTGCAGGTAAACACAGGGCCTTGTGTGCTCTGCCAAACCATTCAGTGGAGTGTGAGAGGCTCTGGCCTCTGCTCCCCTGCTTTGGCCATCCCTAACATGCAAGCAGAGCCCCACTCTGGGCAGGGAGTTTCAGAGTCTGGCCTCACTTCCCAGAAAAGAACAAAACTCTCCATTCTTGCAGTCCCTTGCACCTTATCACAGAACTTCCACTCCAGGCCTGCTATCTGCATTTCTCTGCAGATAATTCCATTTACCAGGGCCTCTGGCTGCTGTCTGCAGGGAGGGGAAGCCAGCCTGCAAAGCCCTAATCTCTGAGCAGCACTTCAGGCCCAGGAAACCAGGGCCTGCAAGAGGGCCACCAGACTGTGCTGCCAGTGAGCAGCAAGATAGCAAACCCCAGGTGACAGATGCCCAGGAACCACGCTGCCAAAGGCCAGCAGGTTAACTCCCAGCTATCTCCAAGCCCATACAATCCAAACACTTGTGTGGGGTTGGGTTTTTTCCCTTATAATCTGCTTTCCTGATGTATCAGTCATAAATCACCAGGTAGATGTCTCAGTTCTCCTTTGCCAGGTTGGCAGCCAGCACCAAAAGCAGCCTCCCAAGTAACAGGCTTTGCACAGCCTCATGTGAGACCTGATCACAATAACCCCCCCACTGCAAACCATTGTGCCACCTGAGGGGGAACTGGGAAGAGAGGGAAGATCTGAGAGAAAGAGCCAAGAGGAAAGCTGGTGAAGGGTCTGGAGAACAAGACTCATGAGTAATGGCTGAGGGAGCTGGGATTTATTCTAGAGAAGAGGAGGATGAGGAGAGAGCTCACTGCTCTCTACAGCTCCCTGGAAGGAGAGTGGAGGTAGGTGGGGGTTGCTCTCTTCTTCCCCAGCATCAGGTGATGGAAGTTGTGCCTGGGAAGGTTTGGACTGGATGTTAGGAAAATTTCTTTCCTTCTCTCCTGAGAGAGTCCAGTGGAGAGCCACAAAGATGCTGACAGGACTGGAACATCTGCTTTATGAGGAGAGGCTGAGAGAGCTGGGACTCTTCAGCCTGAAGAAGAGGAGACTGAGGGGAGATGACAGCAAGGCTGATCAGTATCTAAAGGGTAGGAGCCAAGAGGATGGAGCCAGGCTCTTCTCAGTGGTGTCCAGTGACAGGACCAGGGGCAATGGACACAAACTGGAACACAGCAGGTCCCACAGAAACAGGAGGAAAGCCTTTGTCCCTTTCAGGGTGGCAGAGAGCTGGACCAGACTGCCCAGAGAGCCTCCCTTTCTGGAGGCATTCCAAGCCCACCTGCACATGCTCCTGTGTGATTCAGTCTGGGTGACCCTGCTCTAGCAGGATGGGTTGGACTAGATGCTCTTCAGAGGTCCCTTCCCAGCCCTTCCATTCTGTGAGAGCAGAAAAGGGAATCAAAAGGATGCATAAGCCCAAGTCTTGCTTTTGAAAGCCAAATTGCCCCTCAGGTGTGTGAAGAGTTAAACTCCTGCCCAGGCAAGGCTGACTCACTGGGAGTAGGCACTGACAGCATGCACTCAGTCCATGCCTCTTTTCAACTGTCAGGGAGATCTGACATCAGCAGGGACAGCATAAAGAGAAGTTAGGCAGCTGGATGTGGAACTAATTAACCACACTGACACTTGATATTTTCTTTCTCAGGCTTTTTGTGCCAGGTCAAAGTGTTCCACTAGGCACTTAGACACTGGCTGCTAAACCTCAGGACTCCACCTGCAGAGTTTTACCCAGTAGGAAATCACTCAAACTGCAAAAACAACTTATTTGTCATGGCTGGGCTTCACCATGCAATGGTCTGGGTTAGAAGGGGCCATAAAGATCATCCAGCTCCAACCCCCCTGCTCTGGGCAGGGACACCTCCCACTGGAACAGGTTGCTCAAGGCCTCATCCAACCTGGCCTTGAACACCTCCAGGGAGGGGGCAGCCTGTTCCAGTGTCTCACCACTCCCACTGCAAAGAATTTCTTCCTAATCCCCAGTCTAAATCTCCCCTCTTCCAGCTCAAAGCCATCCCCCCTCCTCCTATCACTACAGTCCCTCCCCAGCTTTCTTGTAGGCTCTCTTCAGGTACTGGAAACCCAGTAGACTTCTCCAGGCTGAACAGACTCAACTCTCACAGCCTGTCCCCATGAGGGAGATGCTCCAGCCCTCTGATCATCTTCCTGGCCTCCTCCAGACCTGCTCCAACAGGTCAATGTCCTTCTTGTGTGGGGAGCACCAGAACTGGACACAGTGCTCCGGGTAGGGTCTCAGGAGAGCAGAGCAGAGGGGGAGAATCAGCTCCCTTGTCCTGGTGGTCACACTGCTTTTGATGCAGCTCAGGACACATGGTCACTCAAAGCTGAGAGTGGGAAGAGCTGCTCCCTTCTGCTATGCTGGCACAGCATCTGCAGACCACTGCAGCATCTGCTACAATGCCCCAAATCATCTGGAGTTCATTGAGCTGAAGCTAGCTTGCACTGGGGTGAAGACCTGTCTTGTAGGATCTTTCTTAAGGTCAGATCTTTGGTAGAGAAGTAAGCTGCAGATTTAAGGAGCTGTCAGCAGAGCTGCTAATTGATCTTCTAGTGCAACTGATGGCCTGCAAAACCAGCACAAGCAAGGCTATTGCTCAAGAAGGCAAATCATTTGGAGTTCAGTGACCTGAAGTCAGCTTGCTCTGGGGTAAAGAGCACACACAACACAGCTGAAAACAACACATGAGACTTGAGTTGAAGCCCAGAATCAGGAGATCAAACCCATGCTTTGATACCTCTCATTTCACTGAGTGATTCTTTCTCTTGCTCTTTCCTCAGCAAGTTTTCTTTCACCCATAGGGAAAAGGTCCCTGCAGGAGGTCATTGTTAATAAAGGTATTTGTCCTTCTCCTTCTGCCTGATTAACATTAATGAGCTGTTGCATGCCATGCAGTCACCCCCCTCACACATAATTAACACTGTCCCCATTAATACTGTCAGTAACATGGGTTCCTGCCTCCCACCCTGAAGAATTTGGCTGTGAAAGGCTCCACTGTTTCAAGGCCACTGCAGCAGTCCCAGTTTGGGAGGCAGTCGGCCCTTTGCCCAGACAGACTTGCACAAGGAAAAGGGGTGGCTACAACTCAGGTCAAAACCAGGGCATCCTCTCCCCACTGCCAGATGAAGGCATCCTCCAGGGCCTTTGTTTCCAGAACCATGAGGGAAACGAAACCAGACTCACCTTTCCTGGTATGAATGCTGGTTTGCAGGGGAGAAAAAGAAGGCTGCAGACCTCTTACCATGACACAGACTACAGCAGGAAAGAAGCCAACTCAGAAAGAGAAAAGAGTCCCAGGCCATGTGGGCATCTGGGGACAGGGCCCATAAGATGAAGGTGATTAGATAGCTCTCAACTTCATCAGACAATGCATGGCTCAGGGACAAGCCAGCCTCAGTGAATGGAGAGAATGGGAAGACAGGGAGATAAATACTGTGTTCAGTTTTGGGGCCCTCACTACAAGAAGGACATTGAGGTCCTGGAGCAGGTCCACAGAAGGGCAACAAAGCTGCTAAAGGATCTGGAGAACAGGGGCTGGTGAGGAGCAGCTGAGGGAACTGGAGGTGTTTAGTGTGGAGGAGGCTGAGGAGAGACCTCACTGCTCTCTGCAACTCCCTGGTAACCAGGTGATGGAATGAGAGGAAGCAGCCTGAAATGGTGCCAGGGAAGGTTTAGGTTGGCTATTAGGAAAAACACTTCTCTACTGAAAAAGTTGTCAGGCATTGGACCAGGCTGCCCAGGGAGGTGATGGACTCACCCTCCCTGGAGGTGTTCAAGAAACCTGTGGAGAAGGAACTTCAGGACCTGTTTTAATGGCCATGGTGGTCTTAGGTTGATGATGAGACTCAGTGATCTTAGAAGTCCTTTCCAACTGAAACAGTTCTATGATGCTGTGATTTGCCCAGGGCTCTCAGGCCCTAGCAGAGCTGAGACCTGGGATCCAACTGCTGAATGTCAGCCTCATGCATTTCATGGTCTTGACAGGCAAGTAACACTTGCTTCTGCAGCTGCTGCTTCTAGGCTAGAAGCAATTCCCCTGCCTCCCCCCCCATGTGCCTATTCCCATTGCCACCAACTTAAAAAGAACCTTGCTGCTTGATTATTGACACCCCCACTGCCAGCCATACCACAACTAACAGAAGAAAGAAGAGGACTGAGCTGGAATTATGGCTTTGCCCATTTTGTAGAGACACTGACACAGCTGAACACCTGCCCTGGCCACCAGCCATGCCAGTGGCCTCAGTGGGAGTTTTAAGAGGGGGAATAAAATAATACACTGCAGCTCTATAATAGGCTGAAGGCTCAGAGGCAGGCACTGCCAGTGATGCTCCAGCAAAATGACATCCAAAACCAGAGGCACCAACTTCCATGGGGGCATGATGGCTCCTGAAGAGTCACCTTGCCCTACCAGAACATTGCCCAAATCTAACCACTGTCCTCAGGACAGTCACCCAAACCTGCCAAGCCACTGACACAGAGCAGTACCTGCCAGGAGCTCTGTGCTTCCCGTGCAGGAGAGCTGCACTTTGAGCAGGCAAAAGAGAGGAGGATGCAGGCTGGGACCAGATGACCGTCAGAGGTCCCTCCCAGCCCCTCCCACTCTGCTGCTCTGTGTGATCCTGTGTGTACAGAACCAGACATGCATTTCATCCCCTTTGCTCTTTGGCTTCCCTCTGAGACCTGCAGGACCAGCCCAGCCCTATGAACTTTGTTTGCAGGCACACAGCCTTAATGCAAGCTGCCAAGCCCCTCTTTCTCCTGCCTGTCCCAAGCCAGGAGAGCACACTGGTCAACCTCCCAGCCTCACACATGGAATCACACAGAGCTGTCCTGTCACTGGGCACCCTTGCAAAGAGCCCTGCCCCGTGCCCTTGACCTCCATCCTTTAAATCCTGCTCAACAGTGGTGAGATGCCCTCCCGTCTGCCCCCCAGCCTGCACAGCCGCAGCTCTCAGCCTCCCCTCGCGAGACAGATGCTCCAGTCCCCTCAGCAGCCCTCTCTTGGACTCTCTCCTGTAGCTCCTGGTCTCTTTTCAACTGGGGAATCCAGACCTGGACACAATACTCCAGGTGTGGCCTCACCAGGGCAGAGCAGAGCCGGCAATGCCTTCGCCCTGAGTGTGTATTGTAGGGCAGGAAGGCATCTCCCAGCCTCAGGAAGGAGAGGGCTAAGCTCCCCTCCTTTTGCACCACACACACCCTGCATGGAACAGGAGCTTGCAAAACCAAGCCAGGCAAGGAATACAGGCACAAATGTTACCACTAGGAAATCCACCATGGCTTTTCACCTGGGCATGCCTGCCTGCCACCCTGACAGGTCTCTCAGCAACACCCCCCACATCCTGGAGCTCTCATCGCATTCCCAGCCCAGACCGGCCTCTGCCTAGCTCCTTAGGACAGAGTGCCCCAGAGAACAGTCTGCTTACAAGCCCAACGATTCCAGGAATGCAGAGAGGGGAGGCCAGCACCCTGAGCCAATCACACCAGCAAGGATTTGAAGCACAAACAGAGGGAAGCAGAGAATCACAGGATGGATTTGGGTGGGAGAGACCTCTCAGATCACTGAGGCCACCTGAGGCCACCGAACTGTGTCCCTAAGTGCCATGGCCACAGGTTTCTTGAACACCTCCAGGGCTGGTGACCCCACCACCTCCCTGGGCAGCCTGTTCCAAGGCCTGTTCCAAACACAGTAACAACCCCCATGATTCCTCACTCATTCTGCTCTCGCTGCAGCCAGCATGCCAAGTGCCACAAGCCCCGTCTGAAGGTCATGACTTCTGCAAAGTCCTCACTTAGGAATTTTAAGTAGCAGTTCAGAAGTGAGCATTGTGAGGAGCAGCCAGTTGCTTTGGAGACAAGCCAGTGCCACAGTGACTTCAGAAACCTGCTCCTGCCACCTCCAGCTCTCTGTATCTCTGTGCCTACCCGAGTGCTTCTAATCACCAGATGCTATCCAACAGCTTCCCCTGAAATGTGAGGGCAAACCACCTCTGAAAGCCTGGCAAACACAGATAAGTCAGTCCTTGCTCCGAGCTGTGACCTGGTGTGTAGCTCAAAGGAATGCTTCTCCACACTCTTCTCTCCTCCCAGCTATGCCACTCCTGCTTTTATTTGTTCTCAGTTACCTCAGGGCCTGCTTGGTGGCAGGATGCAGGGCCCATCCCCAGAGGCACTGGTTCTGTGACAGAGTTCTTAGGAGACCTCCAGCTAGTCCCCTGCAACATAATGCTGCTGACATTCATAGAACCATAGCATGGCAGAGGTTGGAAGGGACCTCCAGAGATCAGCAAGTCCAACCCTCCTGCCAAAGCAGGATCACCTAGGGCAGGTCTCACAGGGCTGTCTGAGGTCCACCACACTGGGAAAGGCTGGAACTAGATGGAATCAGAGAGCTTATGTGGTAAACACCCAGATGGCCTTGAAGCCCTGGACAGGCATGGGTCTAGCACAGGATAAACTGCAGGGTGGGAGATTCAAATGCTTCAGCTCTGAAGACAAGGACTTTGACAAGGACTCTGAGTCCAGCTGGAGATCTGCAAATAGTGGTGATCCACAGGGGTCAGTACTGGGTCCAGTCCCATCCAACATCTTCACCAATGACCAGAATGAGGGGACCCTGTGGAGGGCTGAAATTCCACCCCCACCACCCCAGCATTAAGCAAGTTTGCTGATGATGCCAAACTGGAAGGTTTGCTTGATACACTGGAAGGCTGTGTGGCCACTCAGCCAGACCTGGCCGGGCTGCAGAGTTGGGCAGAAGTTCAAGAAGAATAAGGGTAGAGTCCTGCACCCAGGGAGGAACCACACCATGCACCAGGGCAGACTGGGGGTTGACCTGCTGGAAAGCAGCTCCATGGGGAATGAGCCTGGAGTCCTGATGGACAGTGAGTTATCCATGGGACAGAAAGGTGCCCTTGTGGAAGAGAAAGCCAATGGCATCCTGGGGTGCATTCAGAAAAGTGTGTCCAGCAGGTCCAGGGAGGGCAAGGCAGGTTCTCCTCCCCCCTCTACTCTGCCCAAGTGTGTTTACAAGTCCATCTTCCAACTTGCAGAAAGCACCACAGCTTGGGCCAAGCCATCTGAGCTCCAATTAGCTCCAGAGGTGAAGAGCAGGCTGGTCTGAAACCTGCAGTGTGGATGACAGCACACAACCACCACTGCCATGGCACACAGCTAGGGGGTAGGAGAGGGAGTTGGGGCTGTTCAGTCTGGAGAAGAGAAGGCTCTGAGGAGACCTTATTGTGGCCTTCCAGGATCTGAAGGGGGCTACAAGAAAGCTGGGGAGGGACTTTTGAGGGTGTCAGGGAATGATAGGACTGGGGGGAATGCAGCAAAAGTGGAAATGGATAGATTTAGAATGGATGTTAGGAAGAAATTCTGCCCCATGAGGGTGGTGAGAGCCTGGCACAGGCTGCCCAGGGAGGTGGTGGAAGCCTCCTGCCTGGAGGTGTTTGCAGCCAGGCTGGAGGTGGCTGTGAGCAGCCTGCTGCAGTGTGAGGTGTCCCTGCCCATGGCAGGGGGGTTGGAACTGGCTGATCCTTGAGGTCCCTTCCAGCCCTGACAATTCTGTGATTCAATTCTTAACTCAGAACAAAATGAGTTGCAAAACAAACAAAACCAGACAAAATGAGACTCAAGCAATGCTGCAGCAGGTTGGCTAGAAGAGGTGTTCTCACCAGAGGGATCTGCACTGCCTAACCAAGAAGAAGCTCAACTCTGATCCCAAAATCCCTCCAGGCCTCAGGCCAGCAGGGAGGTCCCAGAAGTCAGCTGTTGATCCCTTTCCACCCTGCCACATTTCTAAGCTTGTCTGAGGCTGTTTATCATTTGCTGTCTGCATTTTCAAGCTATGAGGCCATGTTTTCCATTGTGTTTGGGGCTGATTTCAACATCCTCTCTGGAAGATTCTGCTTGTGCTTTCCATGTTTGTTTTTCTCAGCAGCTAGGAGGGTTAGAAACTGAATTTTTTGTCATTATTTCAACGTATTTTATCAGAAAACAAAGACTCTGATGCAATATTTTCCTTCCAGCAGCTGTAACTCTAATGAGAATGGTTTTTAAGAGAGCTCTATAGAACAACTTGAGAGTGCTGACAAAAATCATAAGGCTTGATAACCACTGCAGAACTTCAGGTGTCTACTGTTTCAGAGCCCTGCAGGTGGTGCCTGGGGATATGGCTCAGTGGTGGACTTGGTAGAGCACAGTTAAAGGTTGGACTTGATGATGTTAAAGGCCTTTTCCAGCCTCAGTGACTCTGTGATGCCCCCAGCACATAACTCTCTTATTTATAGAATTCACTGAATCACAGAATTGTTTTGGTTGGAAAAGACCTCCAAGATCATTGAGTCCAACCTTCCACCCAACACCACCATGGCCATTAAACCATGTCCCCAAGGGCCATGGGCACAGGTTTCTTGAACACCCCCGGGGATGGTGACTCCACCACCTCCCTGGGCAGCCTGGTCCAATCCCTGACCACTCCTGCAGGAAAGAAATCTTTCCTAATACCCAACCTAAGCCTCCCCTGGCACAATTTCAGGTAGTTTCCTCTCATTCTGAGTATCACCTGATAGGAGGGAAAAGAGACTGACCCCCACCTCACTCCAGCCTCTTTCCAATGCACTGTAGAGAGCAATGAGGTCTCCTCTCAGCCTCCTCTCCTCCAGACTGAACACCCCCAGTTGCCTCAGCTGCTCCTCACCAGCCCTGCTCTCCAGGCCCTTCACACCAGCTTTGTTGCCTTCCTCTGGCCCTGCTCCAGCACCTCAATGTCTTTCCTGTAGTGAGGGGCCCAAAACTGAACCCCAGTCCTCAAAGTGTGGCCTCACCAAGTGCCAACTTCAGGGGGACAATCACTGCCCTGCTCCTGCTGGCCATACTGGTCCTGATCCAGAGCAGGATGCTGTTTGCCTTCTTGGCCACCTGAGCACACCAGTGGCTGATGTGCAGACAGCTGTCACCCAGCACCCTCAGGGCCCTTTTTGCCAGGCAGCTTTCCAGCCAGGCTGCCCCCAGCCTGGAGCGTTCCTGGGGTTGCTGTGACGCAAATGCAGGACGTGGCACTCGGTTTTGTTAAGCCAGCTGACTTTGGCCTGCCCAGGCCTCTCTGCAGAGCCTTCCTACCCTCCATCAGGCCAAGGCTCCCACCCAGTTTAGTGTAATCTGCAAACTTACCGAGGGTGCACTCAATCCCCTTGTCCAGCCTCTCCTTCAAAGGACTTGCTGCAGTGTTTACTGAAGCAGTGCACTAAAATTAACTCTCTTTGGAACTCCCTTGAGAGAATTTCCACTGAAGCCTGGCTTGGATGCCTCAAGAAGCAAATACCCTTGATGCTGCATCTGTTACAAACAAACAAGCAAGCAACATCTGTCCTTGGATGAGATCAAGGCATTGTTTTATGGAGAAGCAGTGCTCCCAAGACCATCCCCAATCCACAGAGTGCCTGTCAGTGCCAGGTTTGATGTTGACATCTCAGAATAAACTGCCAGAAGTGGAAAATCACAAGTAGATACCCAAGCCCCTTAATGATCTCACCAACAGCTTAAGAGTCCTGCTCTGTATTTACTCTGGCAAAGGCATGAAATAGCTAAGCCTCAGGACAAGCCAAGTGTTGGAGCATGGAAGTAAATGATGAAGCATGGAAATAAATGATGAAGCAAGTTCTCCCACTCTAGAAGAGCCTGTGCATGGTGACACAGAGCTGCACAGCAGCTGATCTTCCAATAACTTCTGCAACACAGCCCCTGAGTTGCAGCAAGTTTACAACTGCAGCTGTCCTGCTGCTTTGCAGCACCTTCCAGGTCAGCCAGCCTCCCAGGATACTTATCTCCAGCCAAGGTTTTGGTGCTGTGCTGCAGCTCTGTTCCAAAAGCAAGATTCCTCTGGGCTCAGAAGTTGTTCTGATGCTCACTGAAGACATACATTCTTCAGAGCCACTAAGCTGCTGAGGGGACCACAACATACAATACAATACAATACATCCAGGTTGGAAGAGACCTTCAAGATCATCATGTCCAACCTATCAACCAATCCAACCCACCTAAACAACTAGATCATGGCACCCAGCACCCCATCAAGTCTCCTCCTGAACACCTCCAGTGATGGTGACTCCACCACCTCCCTGGGCAGACCATTCCACATCTACCCTGCAAGGGCAGGCCGAGGGGTCTGGGGTTGTTCAGCCTGGAGAAGAGGAGACTGAGAGGAGATCTCATTCATGCTGATCAGTAGCTGAAGGATGAGTGTCAGGAGGATGGAGCCAGACTCTTCTCAGCAGTGTCAGTGATAGGACAAGAGGCAGTGGCCACAAACTGGAACACAGGAGGCTCCACACAAATGCAAGGGAAAGCTTCCATTCCTTTAGGGGTGGCAGAGCCCTGGACCAGGCTGCCCAGAGAGTTCGTGGAGCCTCCATCTCTGCAGGCATTCCAAACCCATCTGGACATGTTCCTGTGGGATTTACCCTGGACTAGATGCTCTTCAGAAGCCTCTTCCAACCACTGCTGATGAAATACTACTGCTCAGTGCAGCCAGAGCTGGCCATGAGCAGAGAAGGGATAATGCTGCAGAACAGGCTTCTCTCCCTAGGCTAGGACAATACTTCTGGATCTCTAACTAGAGTCAGAGTCAGAAGGAAACCACAGTGGACTGAAAAGTGCTAGAGATGTGTTCTGAGCCTGCTGAGGTAAAATCACTTGGATTTTCAAGGACTTCTGCCACTGAGGTTTCCAACAGACACTGCACACAACAGAGGAAGGATCCTAGGCCTGTGAGGAGGAGGCTCACTGAGGCAGAAACTTGCTGAGGAGGTCCTTTGCTCTGTCAGACCAGCTGTGGGCATCAGTGGAAGTTACATCACTCTTGATGATGCTTTTTAAGAGCCTGCAAGAAAGGACATTCATTTCTTCCTCAAGTAACCTGGCCCACAGGTCTGCAATCCTCAGCCAAGGCTGCAGAAGGCTGCAAACCTCCCTCACACCACCAGAGACAAGTGTGCACACTGGGAGCAAGGAGAGAGAGAAAAGGGCAGAACAAACTATGAACCCCCTTTACATAGGGAAGATGCAGCATGAAAGGAATGAAACAATAAAGATTACACTTTCCTGTGTCCACCTCCTGGGCTATCTAGTCCCTGGAGGACTGTACTCTATGGTTAAGACACCCAGTCTCAAACCCACAACACATATTCATCTCCAGCAAGATGCCATAGGGCTGTCCACCAAGGCAGGACCTGCTCCTTGGCTCACATCTCACAAACTGAAAGGCCATGAGGATGAGCAGAGGGCAGAAGCTGCTCTCCTGTGAGGACAGACTGAGAGAGTTGGGGCTGTTCAGTCTGGAGAAGAGAAGGCTCCAAGGAGACCTTATTGTGGCCTTCCAGTACCTGAAGGGGGCCTACAAGAAAGCTGGGGAGGGACTTTTTAGGGTATCAGGGAGTGATAGGACTGGGGGGAATGGAGCAAAACTAGAAGTGGGTAGGTTCAGATTGGATGTGAGGAAGAATTCTCCCCATGAGGGTGGTGAGAGCCTGGCACAGGCTGCCCAGGGAGGTGGTGGAAGCCTCATCCCTGGAGGTGTTTGCAGCCAGGCTGGATGTGGCTGTGAGCAACCTGCTGCAGTGTGAGGTGTCCCTGCCCATGGCAGGGGGGTTGGAGCTGGCTGAGCCTTGAGGTCCCTTCCAACCCTGACAATTCTATGAGTCTATGAAACTCCAGGTAAGCCACAGCTTCTTCAAGCTCTCAGCATGGGTAAGGGACAGGAAGGAGAAGCACAGAAGGAAGGCAAGACACCATAATCAGCTCCACCCCAAAAGGTATGGCAGTTATTTTTCCAAGCTCACTGCAGTGCTGAGACTGCTCAACCAAGGCTAATTTGTCCATTTCTGTCTCCCATATTCAATGACCTAAAGCAGTTAGCCCTCTTCTGCAAGTGTGGAAGACTCCTCAGCAAAGCAGACATGTGGGAGAAGGAATAGGAGCCTGTGCAAATGGCAAGAGTTGGGTAAGAAAGGAGCCAGGCACTGGAAAGGAGTGGGTGGAAAAGGTCAGGACTCTATCATTCAGGGGAGTTAATGCTTCAACCCGGTAACTAAACAGGAAAAGTGATTAGCACAAACTCAAATTAGCACAAAGCTGAACCCACTGCGTGTGTCAACACTGCTTCCAGAACCATAAATCACAGAGGCAAGCAGCACAGAGTCATGGAACCACTGAGATTGGAAGAGACCTTTGAGATCAAGCTTCAGAGACCTTTGAGATCAGGTTTTAGCTCACCTAAAATTGACAATCCACCGCTGGTGCTAAGCCACTGCCACTGAACCACATCCCTCAGCACCACATCCACACATCTTTCAAACACCTCCAGGGCTGATGACTCCACCACTTCCCTGGGCAGCACATTCCAATGGCCAATTACTCTTTCTGGGAAGAAATTGTTCCTCATACCCTACCTGAACCTACCTTGGAACACCTTGAAGCCATTTCCTCTTGTCCTGTCACTTGCTACACGTGAGAAGAGACCAATCCCCACCAGGTTCCTCTTCTAGCAGCAAGGCCAGAGCTTCAGGCAGCCTCTCTCCAGCCCTGCTTGGAATCATCAGCAAGATTGGTCAAGTCACAGAAAAAAAAAGGACAACTCTCTTGCTGCCACCAGATTTCCAGCTGCTCCCTGTGTAATCTCAGATAAATCAGCTTCAATATCCCCAGCCTCAGTATTCCCAGGCTCAATATTCCCTCTTTCCTAAGAAGCTGGCAAGGAAAAGGTACAAATCCTCCAAGCACTGAGACAGTCATTTTTATTCCCTCTTTCTGGAGGCAGAGCAAGTACCACAGAATCTGGCTCTTGTAACAAAAGCTGGGGTGCAGGGGAGACTGAGGGGCTGTTGCTTTGGTCCCCTTGGCCATTGCTTCCTCACCCTTGGACTGGTGGGAATGGTCACAGAATCAGAGAGTTGTTTCAGTTGGAAAAGCTCTCCAGGACCAGCAAATCCAAGCTTCAACCTTCAGACAAGCACGGCCATTAAAAGACAACCACGGCCATTAAAAGACAGCCACGGCCATTAAAAGACAGCCACGGCCATTAAGCCCCACGCCCAAGTGCCACGTTCACAGGCTTCTCCTGGCCTCCAGGGACAGGGACTCCCCCACCTCCCCGGGCAGCCTGTGCCAGTGCCTGAGCACGGGAGCTCTCTGGTGGCAAAGCCTGAATTCGCAAAGGTGAAGCCTCAGTGACCCCACTGCTTTCCCTTGCTTCTGTGGAAGGCACAAGAGCCTAACAGAAAACCAGTCCTGTGCTGCCCTCTCCTAGAGCACTGGGAGCAGTAAGACCTAAACACAGGACAGGAGGCTCCTGAGGTGGCCTGTTTCAGCTTGTGGAACAGCTCCTGCTCCTCAGGACCTTGCAGCCCTTTCTCCACCACAGCCCATGCCAGGAGACACTTCACAGGCCAGGAAGCACCTGCAGTTGGTTATACATGACAAAAGCAAGAGCAACCAGACAGACCAGTGTCTGCTTGGGGCTACTGTGCCTCCAGCCCAATTCAACAGGGGACAGCTTTCCTCTGGGAATCTGAACCACTGGTGACAGAACAGGAAAGCTGATGGGATGTCTCCCATGGGAGACCTCATTGCTCTCTACAACTCCCTGAAAGGAGGCTGGAGTGAGGTGGAAGGTCAGTCTCTTCTGCCTAGTATCAGCTGATAGAAGAAGAAATGGCCTCAAGCTGCACCAAGGAAGGCTTAGGCTGGAGATTAGAAGAAACTTCTTAACTAAAAGGGTTCTCAAAGTCCAGAACAGGCTGCCCAGGGAGGTGGCTGAATTCCCATCTCTGGAAGTGTTTAAAAAGCATGTAGCCATGGCATTTAGGGGCATGGTTTAGGAGTGGACTTGACAGTGTTAGGTGAATGGACTCAGTGACCTTAGTGGTCTTTTCCAATTCCATGGGAAGCCAACAGCCAAATGCATGAAATCAGTCTGCTTAGAGAAGCACCAGCAGCTGTCTCATCTGCCAGCCAAGGGCAGGAACAGCTACATCTTCACCAGCCAGGTTTCAGGAGACCTCAAAACAGAAGGAAAACACAGAAGAAAAAAAAATAATAGACCAAAATAGAATAAACCAAACTAGAATAGACCAAGGAGTATTTGGCTGAGAAAGAGCTTGGACAGCCATGATTCTCACAAAACAACAGGCCTCCACTTTTCTTTACCTGATTCTTGTCACCAGCTTCTTGGAGAACAATCCAAGTGTCCAGCAGGCCTCAAAGAGTTGGGGTCTTAGGGCATCTGGAGGAGTCACATGTCTCATACAGCCAGCTCACACACAAGGCTTGCTCCTTTGGGCCTGCTTTGAGGTCTGGATTCTCAGCTGTGTGTCACTGCTCCTCCATGCTTGAAGATCATCAGATCCACAGGCTGGCCACCTCGAGCGTATCTGGTGCCTTCAAGAGACCTGGCAAAGACAGACAGCAGTGACATGCCACCAATCCCTTCTGGCAGGTGGAGTCAGAAGCCCCTGCATGCAGATGAATGATGCCCATGGACACCTGTTCCCACCTCCTGGTCCAGGGCAGAAGCCTTCTGTCTAGCTGCCCCTCCACAAGGTGCAGTGACCACTAGGAGTCTCCACAGGTTCATATGGTGACAACTCACAACCAGGAAGGATGAAATCCACGGGTGGTTAGTCAAAGTAGAGGCATGATGTCAAACTCTAGTTGCTCCTGCCTGCACACTGAAAGCACACAGACCATCCAGCTGATCTCCTGCTGACAGCTCACTGCCTTTCTCCATCCTTCTCTAGCCATCTGCTCCCAGAAAGGAAATTTCAGGCTAAATAGACCTCTGATGTGACCTAGGCCAGCTCTAATGGGAGTGAAGCTGTCACACTGCAGGCCCTAGCTGAGCCTGCCTTTGGACAATCCACTCTGCAGCTCTGTCATGCTCCTTCAAGCCTGTGAAGATAGCATGGTGCAGGTATGACCTAGAGCTGGCCACGTCTGTCATCCTCAGCCTCTGTGCAAAAGGTGGGAGAAACAAGAGCACTGGGTAGCTAGGGAAAGCCAGAGAGGTGGCTGAACCCCCAGCCCTGGAGGTGTTTCCAAGAGGCAGAGATGTGGTGCTGAGGGACATGGCTTAGCACCAGCCTTGGCAGAGTTAGAAACTGGTTGAAGTCAACCTTAAAAGTCTTCTGCCAACTAAATGGTTCAATGATTCCACTGCTAGTGAAAGTTGTATCTGGTTGAGAAAGTCAGGGCTGCCCTGTGACAGACCTGCAGACAAATTCTCTTCATGCCACCAGATGGTGCCCTGCCTTCAGCCACCGGCAGGCAGCTGGCCTGGCAGGGGACAACAGCTCTCTGCTCCACCCTTGATGGATCCCGTCTTCAAAGCTGCAGGGGGAGGAAAACACCAGCCCCAGGGCCCGGCCTCCCCAGCGAGCCAGTCTCACAGCTGCAGGGCCACTTCCACCTTGAAGTGGGTAAGGCCAACTCTCTGCCACAGGAAACGAGCAGCCAACCCCTCCATGCCTGGCTCCAGTTCCCACCTGACATTCTCAGAGCACCCCCCTCCTACATCATCCCAGAATCACAGAATTGGTTGGGTTGGAAAAGACCTCTGAGTTCATCAAGTCCAACCATCAACCTAAGAGCACCATGGCCATCAAACCATGTCCTAGAGTGCCATGGCCACAGGTTTCTCCTTCCCACAAATCACATCCAGTTGCTGCTTCATTACTTTTGGACAGTTTTGAAGGGGCTTTCACTACCCCTCAGCAAATCCCTTCCTGGCTGTCAGACTGCTGTTGGGGAACACCTCTCCTGCTGACTCATAGGGTCTCCTTGCTTCCTTTTTCATGACCCCCTGTGTTTCTTATCCTATGGCTGGCCAGTGAGCAGGTTATGGTGGGGATTTTCCAGCCCTGCCTGGGGAGCACCTTGCCTGGTTGGTGGCACGGCTAATTCACATGCCACCTAATCTTGCCCTAAACAGGGCTCCTTATGACCAACTCCCCCTTTTAGCCACCCCAGTAACAACACCTGAGCTCTTCTCATAGAATCAGAGACTAGTTTGGGTTGGAAGGGACCTTAAAGATCACCGATTTCCAACCCCCCTGCCATGGGCAGGGACACCTTCCACTAGACCAGGTTGCTCAAGGCCTCATCCAGCCTGGCCTTGAACACCTCCAGGGAGGGGGCAGCCACAACCACCCTGGGCAGCCTGTTCCAGTGTCTCACCACCCTCACTGCCAAGAATTTCTTCCTAATATCCAGCCTAAATCTACCCTCCTCAAGCTTCAATCCATTCCTGCTCGTCCTATCACAGCAAGCCCTTGTAAGAGGTTACTTCCTGGGGACTTTTCATTGCTGAGAGCTAAACCTCAACAGGTTCAACAAGTGGTCACAGCCCACACAAACACCATCAGGCCTGAAGTTCCCAAGCCAGAAGAAAGAACTAGCCTGCAGAAGCAACACACTGCTACAAGGTTTCTTCCTGCTTCTGATGCAGCTAACAGCAAACCCCATCACAAAAAAAACCCAGCCCGCACCAACCACCTTCTGCCTCAGGAGCAGTGTGAGGGCAGTGGGGCTTCATTTAATCAGGAAATAAAAATGATAATCAATGGCACTGCAGACAGCTCTGAGCAGCAACCACCTCCACACCTGGAGCAAAGCCCACCTCAGCCACAAAGTGCTCATTCTCTGTGCCCAGGGAAGGATGTGGATGCCCCCTCCCTGAACGAGCGTGAGGCCAACTTGGGCAGGGCCTTGAGCAACCTGGTCTAGTGGAAGGTGTCCCTGCCCACGGCAGGGGGGGTGGAACTAGATGATGTTTAAGGCTCCTTCCAGCCCAAACCAATGTATGATTCTGTCAAGTGCATGCAGCCATGCCACATCAGATTCAGCAGCACTATCATCCTCTGCAGACACAGAAGAGATGGCCTCAAGCTCAGGGCGTTCCCCTGTAAAGGCAGCAAAGACTTCATCAGGCTTACCACAGATTTCCTGCCCCAGGCTGGGAGAGTCACACAGCCTCTCCTGCTGCAGCCCTTTCCCCCTTTGGCAAAAGGGGTTGCACACACAGCCCTGCCTCACAGCAAAAGCTCAGGAGCAGCCATTTGGCTCAGCATTCAGCTAAGACAGGCAGAGGTGCTGCTGAAAGCTTTACCTGCTGGTCAAGGGGGGTCCCAGGCACCTGTGTGCTCAACATGGGGACTTAAGGTCCAACTTCTGTACCTGCAGGGAGAGCAAAACATGATGGGGTTACAGGGATGGCTGGACTCAGTCTTGGAGGTCTTTTTCAACCAAACCAATTCTGTGGTTCCAGGATCATTGCAGGCTTTGCTTGTGGCCTATTGTTGAGATTTAAGTGAGAGTTGAGAGTGGCTTAAATTCAGTCCTTAAACTGATTCTGGGGCATAGAATCACAGAACCCTTTCAGTTGGAAGAGACCTCTAAGATCACTGAGTCCAACCATCAACATAAGACCACCAAGGCCTTAAACCATGTCCCACAGTGCCATGTCCACAGGGTTAGAGGTTAGGGTTTAGGGTCATTAGGCCATGCCCACAGGTTTCTTCCACACCTCTAAGGACAGTGACTCCACCACCTCCTTGGGCAACCTATTCCAAAGCCTGACCACTCAGACAACCACTTTTGTGGCATGAAAAGTGTGGGGGGAGGGACAACCAACCCCAAACCTGAAACAAACAGCAACAAATATTAAGGGAAGCAGGTAGGGGAGTAGCTAGATGACATTCTGGGATATTTACATTGACAAGGGGCTGTGGCATGCCTGAGCTGCCTTCTCATTTTATTTCCTCATTGGTGCTTCCAGTGGTGAAAATGCCCCAGGGGGAATGAAGCATCAGGCTGCTTCCCCATCACACTCAATCCAGAGCAGCTCTGATGGGGCTGATAAAATCAGCTGGGTTTTACAGCAGCAAAGCAGGGTCAGATTTTTGATCCAGTTGCTCATAGTCTGCAGACCTTGTACCATATGGGAAAAAAAAAAAAACAACTTAAGAAGGAGAGCAACCTGCAGGAACTGTGTGAAGTTGAGAGGGAATTAAAAAGAATATGACTTTTGCCAGTCATAGAAGCAGAGGTTTGGCTGGAAAAGAACTCTAAGGTCATCAAGGCCAACCATTATCTAGCTTTACCAAGGCTGGCTGGTGCTGATGCCCCTCAGCACCACATCTCTTGAGTCTTTCAAACACCTCCAGGGATGGGGATTCAGCCACCTCCCTGGGCAGCCTGTGCCAGTCTTTAAAAACCCTTTCAGGGAAGAAGTTTCTTCTAACCTCCAACCTAAAGCTCCCCTGGTGCAACCTGAGGCCATTTCCTCTCATCCATCACTTGTTATTAGGGAAGAAGAGACCACACCCACCTGGCTCCTGCTTCTTCAGGGAGCTGTAGAGAGCAATGAGGTCTCCCTCAGTCTCCTCTTCTCCAGAGCAAACAACTCAGGAACTCAGTGCTCCTCACCAGACCTGCTCTCCAGACCTTTCAACCAGCTTTCTTGCCCTTCTCTGGACCTGCTCCAGCCCTCAATGTTTTTTCTTATAGTGAGGGCCCCAAACTGAATTCCAGGTGTGATCATCCATGGTAAGTTAGGAGAGCCCTTTCATTACTGTAAAGCCAGCACCTATTTATAAGCAACACCCAGCTCCAGCCTCCACTAATTCCAGCTTGCATCATGGAGAAGGCAGCAACAACATTAACACCTTGGGAAAACTAAGGTAAAGGGCTGAAAGATGCTGCCCAGGCTCACCTCAAAGGCTAACATGGGTTGGAGCCAGGCTCCTGGCTCCTGCATGCTGCCTGGCTTTGCCACGCTGTCTCCTGGGAAGACAGAGAGCATCACAGCAGTTCCTGGCAATCCTGTTTAGGTTCTCCTCCTCCTCCCCCAAATTTCCCTTTAAATTTATACTCCACTGCATTTACTAAGCAGCAAGGCACTTCTGGTGGCTTTGTTGCTGCCAGGGAAATAGCTATGACTGCAAGGTTTACACAGAGACTCTCTGTTCCTAGCTAAAATTATCTTTGCTGAGCCTTGCGAGGCCAGCAGCCCAGAGCCAATATTCCATGAGCCCCAGGTGAAGTGGACCACACTGCAGGCACATCAGTCTGGCTGCAGCACCATCCAGCAGCCCTCACCAGAGGGCTGGAGCACCCCCCCTATGTGGACAGGCTGAGAGAGTTGGGGCTGCTCAGCCTGGAGAACAGAAGGCTCCAGGGAAACCTTAGAGCAGCCTCCCAGTGCCTGAAGGGGGGCTACAGGAAAGCTGGAGAGGGGCTTTTGACAAGGGCTTGTAGTGATGGGATGAGGAGGAATGGCTTTAAGCTGAAAGAGGGGGGATTTAGACTGGAGATAGGAAAAAATTCTTTGCAGTGAGGGTGGTGAGACACTGGAACAGGCTGCCCAGGGAGGTTGTGGATGCCCCCTCCCTGGAGGTGTTCAAGGCCAGGCTGGATGAGGCCTCGAGCAACCTGGGCTGGTGGAAGGTGTCCCTGCCCATGGCAGGGGGGTTGGAAATAGGTGATCCTTAAGGTCCCTTCCAACCCAACCCAACCCACTCTATGATTATATGAATCCCAGAAACCTCAGGGCCATTACCACATCAGGGCCTCACACAAGGGGACAGCACCTGGCTCTCTGCTGCTTGAGACAGCACATAAAGGTAGGGCATGATCCTGCCATCTGGGTGCCCTGATCTCCCTGCTCTAATTGTGAGATCAGGGCAAAAGGATATGAAAAGACAGCAGGTGGGTACAGACAGATGGGGGAAGCAGGGGATCACAAGGAGACAACAGCAATTAGCAGAAGCAGCAGACTCAGCCAACCAGCTGCTGTGTGCTGATTGTCTGACTCCCCCATTTCCAAGAGCAAAGAAACAATCTGCCAAGAGTAGCTAAAAACTGCCCCTCAGAACTGAAAATATCAGGAAGGGGGGGGGGAGGTAATCAAATTATTTCCATGGTACAAAAGCAAGGCTTGCAGGGCTGTCATGTAGGAGGTTTGCCTAAGTAAGGCATGGAGCAGGCAGCTCAAAACAGCCACCAAATACTTTAGAGTGAAAGGGCTAAAAAAGGAAGGTTTGAGAGGAGGAAATGAGTCAGTAGCTTGGAGGACAGGAGGGGGAGTTCAAATAGCTGAGGCATATAAAGTAAGCAAGTAGTCACCATCTCCAAGGCTAGAAAGGCAGTGAGGTAGAGCTACTGAACTTTGGTTTCTGGTGATGGCAGGCTCTCATCCACGGCCACAGATGACTTTTGGTATTGACCACACTGGGTTCTGAAGTGATCCTTCACTAGGCAGAAGACAAGTGCAAGATCCTGCACCTGGATCAGAGCAATCCCAAGCACAAACATAGGCTGGGCAAGCAGTGGCCTGAGAGTGGTCTGGAGGAGAAGGATTCAGGGTGCCAGCTGATGAATAACTCAATGTGAGCCAGCAGTGTGCACTGGCAGCCCAGAAGGTAACCAAGTGCTGGGCTGCATCAAAAGCAGGGTGACCAGCAGGACAAGGGAGGTGATTCTGCCCCCTGCTCTGCTCTTGTGAGACCCCACCTGGAGTACTGTGTCTAGCTCTGGTGTCTCCAACACCAGACAGACATGGATCTATTGGAGAGGGTCCAGAGGAGGCCATGATGATCAGAGGATTGCAGCACCTCCCCTCTGGGGACAGGCTGAGAGAGTTGGGGCTGCTCAGCCTGGAAAACAGGAAGCTCTGGGGAGACCTCATGAGCAGCCTTTCAGTACCTGAAGAGGGCCTACAGGAAAGCTGGAGAGGGACTTTAGACAAGGGCTTGAAGTGATAGAACCAGGGGGAGTAGCTTTAAGATGGAAGAGGAGAGATTTAGACTGGAGATTAGGAAAACATTTACAGTGAGGCTGGTGAAACACTGGAACAGGCTGCCCAGGGAGGCTGTAGATGTCCCCTCCCTGGAGGTGCTCAAGGCCAGGCTGGTCAGGGCCCTGAGCAACCTGGTCCAGTGGGAGGTGTCCCTGCCCATGGTGGAGTGGTTGGAACTAGATGACCTTTAAGGTCCCTTCCAACCCAGAACATTCTATGATTCTGCAACTGTTGCCTATAACTCATGCTGACATTTCAGCCTGGTGGTCACCACCAAATACAGGATTGCTGAAATGTCTTGGGTCCCTCATGACTGGGCAAAGGATTGGGGGGACAGGGACAGGGGGGTTGGGCTAATTGCAAATGCCATTTGCCCTATAAGAAGGAGGGAGATTCACCTTTTGAGATGGTTCACCAAGACATCCAGCTTGAGCTTTCAGCCTTGCTTATTTACAGCACCAACATCAGGAAAAAAGGACAAAGCTCACTCAGTGTGGACTACCAGCAGAGGTAGGAAAAACCTCTCCATCTCCACCATGCTGTAGGGACCTACAGCATCCATTTCTTTTTGTTCATAACTATGTTGTGTTCTACTGAAGCACTGGAAGCAAAGGGTAGAGTCTCACTCCAAGAAGCCTTTAACCTTGCTCACTGGTACACCAGTACAGCAGCTGGCCATAACAGGGTGTGCATTAGGAGAGCAGTAAGCCAGGAGAAGGTTAGTGTGGCAATAAACCACGAGGCAGACTTCCTCACCTCTGCCCCAGGTCCCTGTACCATCAGGGACAGGACTGATGGACAGCAAGCTGGTTAAGAGAAAGCCTAAGAGTCACAGAACTGTCAGGGCTGGAAGGGACCTCAAGGACCAGCCAGTTCCAACCCCCCTGCCATGGGCAGGGACACCTCACACTCCAGCAGGTTGCTCACAGCCACATCCATACTGCCCTTCAAAACCTCCAGGCATGAGGCTTCCACCACCTCCCTGGCAACCTGTGCCAGTCTCTCACCACCCTCATGGGGAAGAACTTCTTCCTGACATCCAATCTGAATCTACCCATTTCTAGTTTTGTTCCATCCCCCTGCCCTACCCAAAACAGGAGCTTCTCCTTAGGGCAGGCACCCAGATGACAGCTACATAGCTGCTGCACAAGGAACCTGCTGCAAGCAGGTTTCCAAGGGAAATGGCAGCACTGCACACAGTTGGGGTGATTCTTAAGGTCACAGGCTGTTGAGTCAGGGAGCAGCACAGGGCAGGAATAACAGATTCCCCTCCCTCTGCACATGCAGCAGTGTCTGAGTCAGAAACAAGGGAGACAACTAAGCCTCACTCTGCTAGTGAGGGAGCCCCCATCCTTGCCAAGGCTGCTTGAACTAGTTAGATACCTTTCAACCCACTGTAGTGTTTCCAAAGACACAAGACCTCTTGAAACAGGCTGAGCCAACAGGCCAGTTAAAACTCCATTTGCCTTATAAGTATGCAGTATGAAACAGCTTCAGCCCTGTTCTCATGGCCTTACATCATCCCTTCCCCTCCTCCCCGGATGTCTTACTTCTGTACCCCTCTTTCAGAACAAAACTGACTGGAGAGCAAGCTTGGAACAGTAACACACAAATTACTCCTATCGTTTAGGACTGAGCAGCAATCTGAACAGAGATGGAGGGCTCCTCTGGCACTGTGCAAGCAGCACCACCTTGAATTCTCTCCTGCCACCAGGCTAACACTCACAGCAAACAGACAGGATCAACACAAGTGTCTGGAAAACCAGATCTCTATGACTGAACTATTGCTTTATCTGACTCATTTTAAAATTATATGTTAAAAAACAAAACAAACCAAACCACCATGCTCTACTCAATCCTTTTCACTTCCAAATAGCAGTTATAACCTTGGTCCAAATTTAAGCATTCCTTGATTAAGCACATCAGCAAAGAGCCTAGGGAAGGACGCCCACCTACCCTCATTTGAGTCAAGTTGTGCTGGCAGCTCTTTTGTTACTTTCACCACAAATCTGATGTAAAGCTCCTGCAAAAGCCCCCCCCCCGGCCAGTGCAAGCCACCAACACAGACGCCTAACACACTAGGGCTGCTTTTTCAATACAATCTTCAGTGTGGGGTCTTTCAGCAGCTCCAGCAGCAGCACTTAAAAGGGCTATGCCACAAGGAGAGGAAAAAAAAAACACCCATGAAAATGAAACAGCCTGAATGAGCACAGCAGTACGGATGGACACTAAGACATAGCTCACACCTTCAGTATTGAAGCTACGTGCTAGCTACATGAAGTACTGCTGCGTCATACCCCCAGCCCTGAAAAAACACAATGGAGGCTTGGGTTTTTTTCTGCACGCAAGCAGCCCGAGGACACAATAAAATGGCTTGATGTGGGCAGCTTTTTGCTCATCGATTCAAGCCAGGGACATCACTGCAGTCACGGAATGAAACCTAAATGTTACATGTTTGAACGTTAGCAGATGCTTCTGTAATCTGATGACAAAAGGCTCCAGCTTCGCTGCCAGAAACGTGAAGGAAAATGAGCTTTTCGCAGCACTTCAGCGCGGGGGAGCGCTGCATAAACCATGGAGCAGCAGCTTCTTTCCAACCCCTCGGTTCTCAGCAGCGCACAGCAGCGTTTTCTCCGCTTGCCCTGAGGACAAACGTTCATTGTTTCAGCTACCTGAAATCGATGTCGCTGTGATTCGTGCTGGGGGAAAAAAGCGGCCGCTGGGGCTGGGGCTGGGGCTTAGGCTGCGGCTGGGGCTGCTCCTCCTGCTGCCGCTGCTGCTGCTGCAGTGGCGGTGAGGAAGATCCGCACAGGGTTTCCGCAAAAACAGCGAGCAGGGCGGGCATGAGCCAATCAGGAGTGCCTGACTGAGATCGCACCAAAGTAGGTATTAAAAAAAATCCTCAGGGGAAAAAAAAAAAGAGAGAGAGGGAGAAAGAAAGAGAGCAAAAAAGGCGCACACTTCCTCCTCGTCAGCTCTGCTGAGCGCCCGCCCCCAGCTCCCTCTCCTTCAGGCCACCTCCCTTTCCTGCTGCCTCGGGGCTATGGCAGCCTCCAGCTGCCCCCTTGGGTGCCCCCCAACACTGTTCTCCTGCCTTTAGCGACTGGCTCAGTCACTTCCCTCTCTGTCTGGCTGCTTGTTTGGGTGTTTTTTGTTTTTTCCCCCACGGCAAATAGTGTGGCCAGCAGGAGCAGGGGAGTGACTGTCCCCCTGCACTCCATGCTGGTGAGGCCACGCTGTGAGGACTGTGTTCAGTTTTGGGGGCCCTCACTACAAGAAGGATTGAGGTGCTGGCGTGTATCCAGAGAAGGGCGACAAAGCTGGGGAAGGGTCTGGAGAACAGGTCTGTGAGGAGCAGCTGAGGGAGCTGGGGGTGTTGAGTATGGACAAAAGGAGGCTGAGGAGAGACCTCATTGCTCTCTACAGCTCCCTGAAATGAGGTTAGAGAAAGGTGAAGCTCAATATCTTACCCGTAGTTACAAGTGATAGAACAAGAGGAAATGGTTTAGGCTGGAGATCTGCAGACACTTCTTCCCTGAAAGGGTTCCTAAGCACTGGAACAGGCTGCCCAGGGAGGGGCTGACTCTCCTTCCCTGGAGGTGCTGCAAACAGGCAGAGATGTGGAGCTGAGGGACATGGTTTCGCACCAGCCTCGGTAGAATGAGAAAATGGTTGGAGTCAACGATCCTAAAAGGTCTTCTCCAAACAAAACAAGTCTATGTTCCTAAGATAGTGAGGGGATCGCCTGGAGCTTATAGTTCCCTGACGCTTTGTATATTCTTGTAAGCACGCAGAGTTCCGAGATCTCCTGACAGCTTACTCTGGCTAGTCCTGCTCCAGCGGGTGGCCGGACTAGCTGAACTTCAGAGACCCCTTCCAACCCCTACCCTACCGCGACAACTCTGTGGAAAAACCCGCCCTTTCAAGCACGGCTTCCCGCGCCCCCCATCTCTACCCTCAGCACCGCCCCGCCACACCTAGGGGGAGCTAATCCCCCCGCCCCACCTCGCAGAGAGCAAGCCGCTATTGGCCGGCTGGCTCATGATCGCCGTCAATCAACCCGCGGTCCCCACTGCGATTGGGCAAGCCCATCCTCAGTCGGAGGCCTAAAGGCGTTGCCACGCAGGGCTTTCCACCATAGCAACCGCTTCTCCCTCTCGGGGCACGGCCGTCGTGACGTCGCAGCGTTTCCGCCCGGCTCGCCCTTCGCCGCTTCCCTTCCTGTCTGCCGGAGCCCGCGCCCGCGCCCAGCATCCGAGGGGAGCAGCCGCCTGCCGCCGCACCGAGCTCCGCCGCCTGCCGCGTACTGCCGACAACCATGGTAGGGAGCCCTGATCCGCTGGGGAGCGTGCCTTTAGCACTATCTTTCTCCTCCGCCTTCATCCGCGGGAAGGGAGCGTGTGTAGGGTTGATGCCGCCCGCCCGTCGCATTGTGGCCTGCGCTCCGGCTGCACGACGGTATCGCGGCCCCCTTTTCTTTC